>JACEFZ010008421.1:0-159551 GCA_014155875.1 Cepaea nemoralis
CAGATGGTATACTTTACGTCCCCAAGTCACCGACTATAAGTCAACAGTTTAGTCCATCTGACCGGTGTATGAGTTGAACCCGCTACTTCGGTATCAGCATACCGGAAATTTCCGAGCGAGCGCTTTTATCTATTCGTTTATGTTGACCTCCGGGTGATAGATAATTTACACCTGACAGAAATAGAGGCAGGATATCCGGCTTATGATTGAGAGAAGTTTCGAAAAACCGTTAATGCTTGTGGTGGGGAGAGTTCACCGCCAGACAGGCCACCGGATGATGATGGTGGATATAGGTTTTAATACAAGTCACTTATGAAAATCTGTGTGTTGACATGTGGTGGCAGTTTCCGTTATATAAGGTTCTGAAACAATGAGCTACAGATTACTATTTCCAGACTTGACCTAAAAGCTTCTCCCAATAATGAGCTTGTGAAAAGGCGATTTTTGGGTCCTTACTTTATGATAGTTTTACATGGAAAGATTGAAAGTAATGCCTGGCTTCAATGGAAGGCAATCAAGAAGTCAACTATAGTCTTATGGCAGACACTGCCCACGGTATTGAAAACGATCAAGCCTTCACATATTCTAGGTCACGGTGTAATGAGATAGGATGACCACCTCCCTTCCTTACCTCCCTTCCATATACGACAATTCCCCAGAAGATACTTACATCATATAGGACAATTCCCGAGAAGATACTTACATCATGTACACGGTACAATATTTTATGGAGCCACGGCGGCATAGTGGTTAGTGCGTGTTAGTGTCAAAACAGTCTATTTCTGTCTTGTTTGCTTTAATTTTCTTATTTCTCTTGTGTAGTAGGTCTATGCAGAGCTACAGAGTTCGTGCTTTGTGCGACGCTTTCCGCGCTGCGGAAAGAGACAGAGCCATATGAGATCAAACCCGGTGCAATGAAGTCGATCCTGTCGACTTTTAAGCGACCTTTTTGAGTAGTTGAGTAGGTATATGCGAGGCTTTTTATTTATGTTATCTTCTTTGTCTGACAATAGCCAGAACGTTTACTCTGTGATATATCTGTGTTTCTTGTTTCTCATGTGTCATCATGTTTTGTGCTGATGAGATGCAAATGTCTCTCGCTTGCGTAGCTAGGCGATTGATGGTCATATCTTCTTGTTAAAAGTTGGTTGCATATCCTTGGCAGGACGTCGCAGTCAACCCCATTACTTGTAACTGTTTCTGGTTGTTTTTGGCACTCATAACATTGTGTGAAAACTAACGCAAGGCTGTCTCCTTTCAAATTGCCCACAGCTGTATTTTGAATGCGGTATGCGGGAATACGAATTGCTTTCGCAACCTCTTCGACTTCAATCCCTGGAATTTGTTTTTTATTCAATGTTCACGCGCACGCGCACTTTAAGCAGAAACATAAAATCGCGGGTAATTATTTCTCTCTTAATCCGCCATTTGAAAACGAACAACAAAAAATGCAAGCACGCAAATAATAACAATAACCCAGCAAGCAGGAGCGTTATAAAGTCGGTTCGAAAGAAATTAAAAAAGGATATACAGACAGAGAGCCTGCCCAGAAGCCATCTGCTGACTTAGCGGAAACACGGGGCAGTAAATTTGCTAATATCGCGATATCAGTGAGACACACTCCGTCCACCTGTTCTGACACATGAGGCCTCATCAGATAGCCAACACATTTCCTAACTAATCGTGGTAACCTGTGGACGGCTCATTTTTGCCGCTCTATATCTGAGCTGTAACGCCGATGCAATGTTCGGCGGTTTTGGGTAGTGTATAGTGGCACTTCTTTCCCCCCCCCCCTCCCCCTACCTTTCTTGTTCATAACCTATATAGAATTCATATATAATGAAACTAGCCAAACAGAGACAGCAACAACACCGCATGAGGAACAGAACACAGAACAAGAAATGGCGACAAATAACACAATTAAAGAACTCCCATTTGCGGACAATATAGCACTAATAGCAAAATCAGCAGCAGAATTACAAGTCCACATGAACAGTGTACATAAAGTTTGTAAGAAACATAACATGAAAATTAGCGTCAGTAGAACTGAGGTAATGACTATAACCAACTAAGAAAAAACAACGATCTATCTAAAAAAAAACATAAGAAAATACTCACTGAAAAAATTTAAAGAGCTTCAAGTACTTAGGAAGTATAAAATCATGAAATGGAAAATCAGAAGACGAGATGGAAAATATATGCAACAAGGCACACCAACTCATTGGACAAATGGCACCAATACTGAAGAACACAAACACACTCTAAAACACAGTATCTTCCTACCAACGCTATGCTACCAATGTCAATACTGGACAGTGACAGAAAAAGAGAAAACAGAATTACAACAACGGAAATGAGTTTCCGGAGAAGAATACTCATTGTATCAAGAAGAGAGAAAATCAAAAATTATGAAATTAAGAATAAAGTGGGGGTTTAGCAGCATTAGATTTATTTACGAAACTACGAGTACAAGTTAAATAGTTCGGCCATATAACTAGGCTGTAACTAACAGTATGCCACTACAAGCAATGATTCACAGACCAAATGGAACAAGAACAGCAGCCGACCACGTAAACGATGGACAGAGAAAATAAGAGAGTCCATGGGAATCTTGCTATATAAAAGCTCATACACTGGCACTCTCCCGCGGTTTGTGCTTCACCTCGACACTACAACGTACAAGAGAAATAAGGTGAACGAACGATCGAACTTTATTTTCAAAGTGTTAAGAATTGGGCAAGCAGGCCCGTCTGATATTCTGCCCTTCTTCTATATTTCCTCTCATACATTATATCATTCAACATCACTTATGAAGCTAATCTTATACAACAAAAGAACAACAAGCATTAAAGCGCATGAAAAATACTCAATAATACAAGACTCATTGAGGAAATGTTTAACATTATAAATACCTAAGGAAGATGTAATGTACCATACATATGGGAATGTTTATTAGCTAGTTCGTCGTTTGCAGATAATGTTCCATTATTATTGTTTTTGTTTTTAGGGGGGGGGGGGGGGGGGGGGGGGCGTGTAGTCTGTACTGAGATAGTGTTCAAACAGGTTGCGGACTGTATGTATAATGATTCGTGGTCTCTTTGAGTTCTTGTGAGATGAGATGTACAGCGGTAAGGGCACCCGTGTGGAGACACTACATTCTTGTGCTTCCTTTTCTGACTTGGGATGTAGAGGGCGCAATCATCTTGATTGTCATCATCATGTAGCAGTTCGTTTGCATAACGCGGCTCTCATCATGACCCGCCTGAAACACTTGGTCTTTTACCAGTTCCTTTGCCGCGTGCATTTCCATGCCTAAGGTGTCTTTTATGTCCCGTGTCCACTCTCCCTTTGGTCTTTCTCCTTGAACCATGCCTTTCATTGCTAATTTGTCTAGTCCACGGTGACTAATGCCAAGGAACGCAGGTCCTGGTGGTCAAGGAGATCCGCAAGGGGGAAGATGACGGAAGAATCCGCAAGGCTGCCCTACAGGCACAGCAAGCGCAGTGGGTATCATGGGAAGCGATTGTGCAGAGATCCATTACGTGGAACGAAATCTGGCGCATGGCACCACTGCGTCTAAGTTTCGTCATCCGATCCCTCTACGATGTCCTGCCATCAGGTGCCAACTTGTCAACGTGAGGGTTAACCACCGACCCGTTCTGTCCCCTCTGCACGAAAGTCAAGATAGTCCAGGCAGCGGGGAACGTGCTGTCTGGTTGCAAGGTTGCCCTAACCCAGGGGCGTTTCACATGGCGACATAAAGTCCTGACTGAGTTGGCCGCCATAGTGGACGTGGCAAGGATGAAAGCTAACAAAGAGGGGAACGGGCCGGGGCCGATGGAAATTTCCTTTGTCCGAGCAGGGCGCAAGAACGGTAAATCTGACGACTTGCCACTTGCTACCGTCTTCGACTTTGCGAGGGACTGGCAACTGACAGTTGATCTAACGGGCCCAGAAACAACTGTCTGAGGCAGCCAAAAAGAGAAAATAGAAAAAGCAGTAATCACGTTGCTCTGTTACAATAAAGCAATCAATAGGCAAGACAGTAATTAAGTTGATGTAATACAGTAGAACAATCAATAGACAAAACATTAACTACGTTGCTCTGAAACAGTAGAACAATCAATAGACAAAGCAGTAACCACGTTGCTCTGGTACAATAAAACAATCAATAGACAAAACATTAACTACGTTGCTCTGAAACAGTAGAACAATCATTAGACAAAGCAGTAACCACGTTGCTCTGGTACAATAAAACAATCAATAGACAAAACAGTAACCAATTTGCTCTAATACAGTAGAACATTCAATAGACAAAACAGTAACCAAGTTGCTCTAATACAATAGAACAATCAATGGACAAAACAGCCGCCAAGTTGCTCTGATACAGAAGAATAATCAATAAACAAAACAGTAACCAAGGTGCTCGGATACAGTAGATACTGTTTACTAGAAACTGTCTTTGGTACGCCACCTTTAGTTCCTAAACAACCCAGTTAACCCTACCATGGGTGTTTGTGCACTGAGCTATGGCTATTGCAAGTGCTATCCTGTTGATCCAGCTCTGACAGATTGCATTAACTGCCTTGCTTTATGTCATCATTTGTGTTGGTATTCCTGTACTGTACTCGCCGCTGTAGCTTGTAAATAGACACAAAGGAACTACCAACTCACCATTACCGTCAGGGATGTTATTTGTGTGTTTCTGTACTTTTATTTTAGTCTTGTTCTCCTCTTCTTCTTCTGTATTTGTGTTTCGAGGGACATGCGTCACACAGGGTTATTCACCCCATAGATCCATATGTCCGACTTTGGTATGCATGTGTATACTGTTGCTTTCATCTAGATCAGTGGTTCTCAACCTGTGGGGAATTTCCCCTCCCCCTCCGCAGGGTGGAATTTTAGGGTTTCCAGGGGGGAAACATGACCTAAGGAGGGGGTGGAGGGGAATTAAGGTTATTTCAAGATCGTGTTAATACAAGAACCGATTACTTGATATTATTTTTCCCTCCATACTTTACGGTTCTGTACTTCTCGCCCTTCTGAAATTCGTTTCATTAGTAGACCTGCTAATCATGTTTTATGTAGACGTCTAGACTTGTTCTAGTATGTGTTATTAAATTTAGTTTCTATTTTTATGAATACTGTGTGTGTTTTTTTTAAGTGGGGGGGGGGGGGGGGGGAGAAGGGGGGATTTATAGGGAGGAAATACGAAATGGGGGGAATTACATTCTGAACATATGGTGGTGTGGTGCATGGGCCAAACAATGTTGAGAACCACTGATCTAGATATACTCCATCCAGGTTAGTGGTTACTACCTATCAATGGGTAGGTTTTCATACCTAAACAATGTGCTTGTTGCTATTTACATCTGCTATGGGAATTTTATTGTGCACAACGTGCACATTCATTCTTTATGTCCCATGCCGATAAGCGTGGGCGGTCATGTTATGCCATCTCACGCGATCACCGGAGTCGTGGATCCGCTTCGTGTTCTTGTATCGACCATACCACGAGGCCAAGCTATACGTGTATTTATTTCTCTGGCTCCCCCCTGTATATTCATAAATAAGTCTCGAAAAATGTATATTTATCAAGTATTATTGTTATAATCAGTGTAGATCACAGAAATATATACATATTACCCAAACATATGTTTCAGAAATGTATATTACCCAAGTATAGTTCTCTGGGGTGAGCTTAGACCAAAGATACAGCAAATAACAACCACACCGGACATAATGGAATGTCTAAGAGGTACGCGGAATGGCTTCATCGAGAGTTCTTCATCTGTCACTTCCGTCTGCCTCAGACACTTGCTATATTTACTCGCTCTGGTCTAGTCCTTAAATCAACCCCTCCTGTCATGGACGACTGTTACTCGGGCACCATTCTGCCGCAGACAGTTATTATGTTAACTTCCATCAGTCGATATAATGTATTATAGCAAATTTACACTACATGGGGCAGAATGCGGTAACAAAGTATGTGAATGTGAAGTAACCAATGACCATTCCGTGTATTGTTTGGTATCGATTTAGCAAACATGTTGTTACAAACTTACGTACAATTAACAATTGGGTTAACGAGCGAAGATCTGGCTGTAGATGGGTTGATACCATCCGAGGTAGAAACGGCTAGGAATCGCACCAGCACCTGGCAGCAGAGGGGAAACTCAAAACTCCCAACATCTCATAACAGTAGACAGAGACCAGAAGATAACCAAATTGCCAGCAGATAGACAAAACAAGACAAGGCAATTAAAAGGACCACGTTATCCTCCTAATTTGAGGCAGGAAAACTCAGGCCGTAATAAATAATCCATATGGTTTAAATAAAACTCACGTGCGTATTAAGCTATAATTACATATGATTTATCTACATAGATTTATAATTAATTGTACAACGGGCGAGATTTATCATCCTAGACGGAGTGAGATGTATCTGTATACATTTGGTTGAGTTAAATAACGGCCGTCTGACGTGGGGGTGGTAATAATATCTTCAATAATTATATCACGTGATATCATGTAACATCCAATTTGTTGATTGTTCAGATATTTTCTCCGTCTGTGATTAAAAATGTGTTTTAATGGGCTTCAGACATTAGATGCATGTCCTTTAGAGGACGTCGCAATCAACGCCAGCATTTTTTGGCTGTTCTTGATTTACTAAGCAATTTTTACGTTCAGTAGTTTGTCAATGTTTTTTTTTTTTGAAATGCCGACGTTTATACCATCGAAATCAACGCAAGCTGATTTCGAACGCTCAAGTCGATATGTTGGGGAGTTGTGTCACGAGTTCCCTGCCTCTAGTTCACAGCCCCAGTCTTTACTGGGATAAATAAATCATAACTGTGGCATCACTTCAAGCTCAACATTAATCTTCTTTCTTCTTGAGACAATTAGTTTGTAGGTCTCCACACTGCACGCCCATTCTGTATTTGTTTTTCAGTAAAGCCTTACTGAGTGTCTGGCACTGAGCATGCCCATGTAGAGTCCACACAGCGTTTTATAGACGGCTACATCCCAATGTGTGGGTGGGAGATGTGTGTGTGTGTGGATGGGGAATGTGTGGGTGGGGGTGTGTGAGTGGCTTAGGGATGTGTAGGTGGGTAAGGGAGTTGTATGTGTCGGGGTGGGATGTGTGAGTGGGTGGAGGATGTGTGTGGGTAGGGGTATTGTGATCGAGAGATGTTTGGTTGGGGGTGGGTGGGTGGGGGTGTGTGAGAGCGTAGTGGAGGATGTATGCGTGAGTGAGTGTGTTTGGTGGACGGGTAGGGAATGCGTGTGTGGGTGGGGAGAGGTGTGTGGTGTGTTGGTTGGGGATATTGTGTGAGTGAGGTATGTGTGTGTGGGTGGGGGATTTTTGTGGTGTGTGAGTGGGGGTATGTGGGGTGGATGGGTAAGGGTATTTGTGTGGGTGTGGGTGGGAATATTGTGTGGTATCTGGGTGGGGGATATGTGTGTGGTGTGTAAGTGGGGATGTGTTGGTGAAGGATATGTGTGTGTGGTGCGTGGGTTGGGAATAGTGCGTGGTAGGGGGTGTATGTGATGTGCGGGTGGGGGATTGCGTGGTGGGGGTTTAGGTTAAGGCATGTGTGGGTGGGTGGAAGTTGTATGTGTGGGTGGTGGGTTGTGTGTGTATGTGGATTGGGGATGTATGGGTGGTTAGGGAGGTGTGTGTGGGTGGGGGGGGGGGGGGTAGGGACATGTCAGTTGGTGGGGATGTGTGTGTATGGTTTGGGGATGTGTGAGTGAATGTGCGATAAGTGGGGTTGGTGGGGGTTGTGTGCATGGGTGGGGAATATGTTGTCGATGGAGATGTGGCTAAGGGATGGGTGGTTTGAGGTGTGGGTGGGGAGAGGATGTGTGGGTTAAGATGTGGATGGGCGTGGGATGTGTGGGTTGGTGGGGGAATGTTTGTGGGTGGCGAGTGTGTTTTGGTTGGGGGATCAGGTGAGGGCAGTGTGTGTGGGTGGGGGATGTGCGGGAGGAGGATGGGTCGGTTGGTGGGGTATGTATGTGTCCCTTGGTGTGCGTGTGTGTGGGTAGGTGGGGGTGTTTATGTGTCCCTTGGTGCGCGTGTGTGTGGGTAGGTGGGGTTGTGTGGGTGGGGTGATGTATGGATAGGTGGGAGATGGGCTTCATAACATGGTAATTAGCCTTGTTTATGTTTACAACATTCATTTCACAATGTTTATTTTTCTTCCTATGTAAATGTATAATGCTCTTGATGAACGAAAGACGAGTGATTGAAAGGGCCGAATGTAAGACGGGCCTGCGCGCCCAATTTGTGACCCTAATAAAGTTGATTTGATTTGATTTGATTTGCCCGTTTTATAGACGGCTACATTCCAATGCCCGTTTTATAGACGGCTTCACCCCAATGCCCGTTTTATAGACGGCTACATCCCAATGCCCGTTTTATAGACGGCTCCACCCCAATGCCCGTTTTCTAGACCGTTGCACCCCAATGCCCGTTTTGTGGCGAAATGGTTACGAAGGCCAATTCGTTATCTCGCATACCGCGTTCGAAACACAGCTGCCGGCGATTTTGAAGCAGACAGCCTTGTTTTGGTTTCTATACAATGATATGAGTGCCTGTCATCCAGAAAGCAAACAGCAAACTACTGAACGTAAACTTGCCCATGAATCACAAACAACCAAATATTCTAGAGTTGACTGCTACGTCCTGTAAAGGATATGCAACTAACAGCCCAATGCCTACCCCACATTCGTGGTAAGTAACTAAAGTCATACGGTGCTAACCCATATTTTCACAGACCCCACGGCACTAATTGGTGATATGCTCGGTATCACGCCAGCGGCCTATATATTTCCTAGGGTCCATTTAAGGGGTGGCTCGGCGCTGCAATCCAGGTGAATATTTTTTTTTTTTTTAAATTTGAAACCAACACCTCCTTCGACTTCTATCTTAACAATTTCTGCTGTCCAATGAGTGAGGAGGCGAAGTAAATGTGAGGCTGGATATATTTCATGTGGATACGTCAACGTGTAATTTATGGTTAGTTATCTTTCATGTGAAACAGCCATGTGTAACTGGCTAATTTGCATGCTTAACAGTGAAAACCTCGTGTGCGCATTGCTATTTTTTCGTGTCTACCAATTAAACGAAATAGTTATGTTTACGTCATGTCTGCCAAGATGATAAGGTCTTCCCTGGGAGGGCCTACAAATGCTAGACTATCTCAGCAGATGCGCATGCCCAGAGAGCATCTTATATACGGCATTTCATAGTATTACAACCTATCACGACAAATGTCTTTCAACACGAAAATACGAGCTCCTCATCATGAACCCACACTCATCCTCACATTCTCTGTACGTAATCTGGCGTTCGGGCATATCTTCCTCCATCACTGGTCTATTCTGAGATCAGGTCAAGTCATTCTGGATGTGTTTCCGAAAGGCCCTATGGTAATCTTTCGTAGCAATAAAACTGTCAGTCACATATTTGTCTTCAATCGCTTTTCTACGGTTTATTCGTCTTTGGGTACAACTGCATGTCACCGAAAGTATAATTCAGATACAGATCATTACAATTCTCATAGGCTTAAAAGACTCGTTTACCTGCACATCCCGCAATCTAATATACTCTGTTATTTGAAAAGGTTGTAACATGAACTATATTGGACAGATCGATAGATGCATGTCCGATCGTATCAGGGAATACTTTTAGGGACATTACACAACATTCCTACAAAACTGTCTCTAATCACTTCAATGCTCCCGTTCACAAGGGTGTTGATGTATGTATCACTGTCATTAGCTCATTACATACTAACAGCTCAGCCAGACTCAGATGGAAATCCATTTATTAACGCTTCGAATGTGTCCATTTAAAAATGTAATCAATATTGATACAGATGCCACTGTTTTTGCTAAGTTTGCTCTCATCGGTGGTAGCTGGCCATATATCAATATCTAACTGCCTATTTATGTTGTCTATTTGATAAATGGTGACACCAAAATGTGACATAGAAATAGAAGGAAAAATTCTTAACCAAGTGGATAATTTTAGATACCTAGGGACATAAATAACATCAGATGGAAGATGTACAACAGAGATTAAGGGCAGAATAAGGCAGGCAAAGACCGCATTTCAGAAAATGTTCAGTATCTTATGCAATAAGTCGCTATCAATGAATGTAAGAAAGAGAGTGCTAAAATGCTATATAGAACCAGTTTTGCTGTACGGCAGTGAATCTTGGGATGTAAATGAACAAATTAAGAAAAAATTAGAAGCAACAGAGATGTGGTTCCTGAGACGAATGTTTCGAATTCCTTGGACTGCCAGAGTAACTAACGACGACTGCCTGAAACAGGCTAATGAAACTAGAACACTATATACAACAATAAGAAAGAGACAAACAACTTTCTTTGGTCATGTGATGAGAAGAGAGGCATTGGAGAACATCGTGACAACTGGAAAGATCGAGGGGAAGAGAGGCAGAGGCAGACCAAGAGAAATGATGCTGGATGGATTGAGACGGTGGCACGGAGGAATATCAGCAGCAGAGTTGATCCAGAAAACCAAAGACCGAGATCTGTAGAGAGCCATGAACGCCTACGCCAGCTGGCAGGGCACTTGTTGATGATGATGATGATTTGATACAATAGACAACAGAAAGATGTATATATCAGTTGACACAATAGACAGCAGAAAGATGTATACATCATACGATACAATTTTTTTTTGCATATCCAATTTACAGGACATCGCTGTCAAAGCCAGCATTTTACTGCTGTTTCTGATGTCTTGGCAAGTTTTACATTCAGTAGTTTGCCATTGCTTTCTGAAAGACCGGCTCACATGCCTCCGTAAGTAACAAACGGAACACGATCCGCTGCCGAATCTCGCACAGCTATGTTTCGTACGAGATATGATACAATAGACAACAGAAATATGTATACATCATGTGAAACAATAGAAAGCTATGTACATCATATGATACTGTGATCATAAGGCGAAAAGAGAGAAGGAAGAAGAGAATAAGGAGGAGAGAGAGAGAGAGAGAGAGAGAGAGAGAGAGAGAGAGAGAGAGAGAGAGAGAGAGAGAGAGAGAGAGATTTGATTCGTTTCCTTTGTAAAGACGATAGCTAATGAAACAAAAGCCCTACTGTTGTTCTGTGGGGTAGTGTCAAGCTACAGGTGAATATACAGGATATGAAGGCCTTAGAACGATCTGCAGAGTCTCAGACTGACAAGTCAAAATAAAAGGCAACACAAACATATATTTATTTCCTCTTGAACAACAACTGGGTGACAATCACCAGAATAACAGATGCAATGCTTTGTGCACCAAAGTCAGTGTACAAATCAACGTTAGAGAAAAATAATGCATGCGAACATCGAAGAGAAATAAGTAACATAATGTTTTGTATATCCTTTTACAGGACATCGCTGTCAACATCAGCATCTTTCAGCTGCATATTGATTTCTTGGCAAGATTACGCTCAGTAGTTTGCCATTTCTTTCTGAGCGGCCGGCTCATTATCCCGCAAGTCATGAGCGTGGGTCGAACAGCTTCCAATTCTCGCCTCGCTACGAGACCCTGCGTGGATAAACGGGATTACGGAGAAAGTGGTGTAACACCTCAGCCAGAGAGACCGGCAAGTAACATAATACGCAACCTAATATCAGAGAAATGCGAGGGACGATCTATTATTGAGAGGGTGCCAACTACAATTAATCGAAAGTCAAAGATATGCAATAAATGAATGGTGAGGGAGCTTAACTAGCTTCCACTTGTGTAGAGACTGTTATCCACTAATTGACTCAGAGTAATACTAGTACTAAAGAAATACAGTCAGACACCACTTGTCTGATAGCTACAAACCCACTTAATTTACCCAAGAAGGCAGTCGCTCCCGCTGAAAAACATAAACAGTAATATCTTTGAATATCACTGCCCAGTAAACATTATTACATAAAATTAATCATATTGACTTTCCTGCATGCAAAGTCTCCAGCATTTGATGACGTCTCCAATCATGCTTGATAAATGTACCATCATCTTCATGTATCCTCATCATTAACATCATCGTCGACATCATCATCGTATGTCCTCCTCGTATGTCCTCGTTGTCATCATCATCCTGATCAAATATCTTCGTCATTAATATCATCCCATCCTCCATCGTGTATCACCATCATTAATATCATCATCATCCCCGTCGGTTATCACCATCATTAATATCCTGTATCAGTGGTGTTATCGTCATCAGCACGTGTCAATATCATTATAAACATATATCCACATCATTATCAACATGCATCGAAATCATTATCATCAACATTGTAATCATAACAATTGACATGTACCGTGCTCATGAGTCATGCCTAAAAACACGGTCGGTTATAGCGCGAACTATAGCACGGTTATCATGGTTTAGAGTTCTGTGACGCCTCGATAATTACCTCTCGTCACACAGACTGTATGCCTTGAGATTTGAAATGGCTAAGTATTCAACGTAAACAACAGAAAGATGTATACATCATTTGATACAATATATGTATCAGTTGATACAATAGACAACAGAAAGATGTATACATTAGTCGATACAGCAGACAACAGAAAGATGCAGACATTAGTTAATACAGTAGACAACACAAGGAAGTTGACATCAGCTAATACAATAGACAACTGAAAGATGTATCCATCAGTTGGTACAACGGAATACCGTGTTTGACATTTGACACATTACCAAATGTCATGTCAGAGTAAAGTTCGTTCATAAATGTCAACGTCTGAGCGTCTATATATCTCCATATAAGCTTGTAATGTGTACAGATACCACCGAAAGTACAGATAATGTGTGCTGTCCTGTATAATGGTATGAACTGGTGACGGTTTTCCCTGCGATAATCTAAGCAGCTCCAGTGTCTCAAACAGGGAGCAAGGCTTTTGTTGGCATCATCTGTGAACAAAGTTAATTTTTGATATTTCTCCAGTGTGATAACTCAGTGGATAGCACGTCTGCCTGCTGATATGATGGCCATGTCTTCACATCCCCTTCATAGTGAGGGTTTTGTCCAAACCTACCTGATGTCAGTCTGTAATGGTCAAGCAGACATTTGATCTCAGTGGCTCATGCTGCTGGTCAATCAGACAGTTGATCTCAGTGGCTCATGTTGCTGGTCAAGCAGACAGTTGATCTCAGTGGCTCATGTTGCTGGTCAAGCAGACAGTTGATCTCAGTGGCTCATGTTGCTGGTCAAGCAGACAGTTGATCTCAGTGGCTCATGTTGCTGGTCAAGCAGACAGTTGATCTCAGTGGCTCATGTTGCTGGTCAAGCAGACATTTGATCTCAGTGGCTCATGTTGCTGGTCAAGCAGACAGTTGATCTCAGTGGCTCATGTTGCTGGTCAAGCAGACAGTTGATCTCAGTGGCTCATGTTGCTGGTCAAGCAGACAGTTGATCTCAGTGGCTCATGTTGCTTGGTCAAGCAGACAGTTGATATCAGTGGCTCACGTTGCTGGTCAAGCAGACATTTGATCTCAGTGGCTCATGTTACTAGTCAAGCAGACAGTTGATATCAGTGGCTCACGTTGCTGGTTAAGCAGACAGTTGATATCAGTGGCTCATGTTGCTGGTCAAGCAGACAGTTGATCTCAGTGGCTCATGTTGCTGGTCAAGCAGACAGTTGATATCAGTGGCTCACGTTGCTGGTCAAGCAGACAGTTGATCTCAGTGGCTCATGTTGCTGGTCAAGCAGGCAGTTGATCTCAGTGGCTCATGTTGCTGGTCAAGCAGACAGTTGATATCAGTGGCTCATGTTGCTGGTTTGCAGTTGCGCCTGCGATATTGACAGTACGCCAACGCAAAGGCAAACCACCAGAAGAGACACCAGCCCTGGTTTTTGTTGCACATATTCTTTCCTTTGGGCCCAAGCAGCGTGTGATGTGTGATTGAATCTCTTTTTCGTGAATAGCCACAAGCAGGTAATGTGTTTTTGTACCTATTAATTTGGTTAATAGTATGCTAAAGAAATGTGACGCCCCCAAGTGGTCACCTCCTCTGTGAATTTAGCCTCTTTGAACGTCAAGTATTCATCCTGGCTACCGGGGTCCTGAAGGGAAGAAAACACTAATAACATTAGCCTACTAGGAATGATTTAAAATGCTACTAAGGAGGGTTGATGATAGTGTCGCTATCAAATCCCGTAGAAAACTGCAAAATCACATCAACCCTGAATAAGTCGAAGATAAGGAAACGAGAAACTTCATCCTACCACGAGGACACGGTGGTCTTCTAGACGAAGGCGGGATGCGGAGAAAGCCGCAAGAATTACAAACACACAAATGACCTCTATTCACTTTGAAAACCCCTAGATTGTCAGAACTATGCATGCAATGGGAAAGACAGCACGCACAGATTGTGGAAGAAACGAAATATTATGAGATCAGCATTCGTGGTATTATGCGAAACAGGGAAGGATGGTGCGAGCAAAATGCTCATAACCACAGGTACAACGGTGCTGTTCTCAGCTATAAAGAGGAAATGCTCCTTATAGCGAAGGGGTGGCCCTAATGTTATGTAAAGATGCAGAGAAAGTAGTAATGGAACGTGAAACAGCGAGTTTTAGAATAATAGCAACAATACTTTGAACAACAAACCAAGAAAGATTGAATGAATGTGATCCATTATTAAGCACCAAAATAAAGAGGATGAATCAGTATATGAGATATTTTACATGAAACTTTAATGTAAGATAGTCAATCAAAGAAATGGAAACATCAAAATGGTTATGGTTGACATCAATTCTAAGATAGGATTGGATAACGGGTTATGCCGAGATCACGGAGAAACACGGAGAAATAACGAATGGCAATGGGCCAGCATTCACCCATTTTTACGCAGTGAATCAATGTGTTATAGGCAGAAGTAACTTTTTCCACATAAAAGGATAAATAAAATTATGTTGACACCCAAGATATTCATAACAAGTTATAAATATTGAAACATACAATGTAGGATATCAAAGAAATTAAGCAACCAAGGCACAATGTATGGTCACAGTCCGGAAAACGTTAAAGAGTCCTACAGCAGTAAGTAGACGCCGTGAGTACGGAAGACTGTTGGCTACAGTTTACAATTATTTGGAACGAATAATACATAGACAGACGTAGACAAAAGAACACAAATTTGAAGCACGGGTAAAGCTTGAAAATCTTATAAAAACAGAAAAAAAGGAAATCTAAAAAGCTGTTTGAAAGAAGAGCAAAATCAAAATCATTAAACCAGGTTCCATGAGAATGCAAATATAGAAGTTAGGAGGACAATAAAGAATGATAAGAGGCAATATTTAGTTGACGTATTAAGATAGACAGAGATCAGTTTTTTCTGGTTTCTGTTGGAATCTCTGTGGCGAAGTGGTCAAGCCTTTTGACGTTTGACTCGTGAGCCGAAGGTTGTGGGTTCGATTCCGGGCCGCGTCCTTCGGTTTACGAGTTAAATGTTTCGGAGACTCCAATGGGTCGTCGCTAAAAGCTACGGAGTTCGTGCTTTGTGCGACGCTTTCCGTACTGCGGAAAGAGACCGAGCCATATGGGATAAAAACCCGGTACAATGAAGTCGACCCTATCGACTTTTTTAAGATAGACAGAGACACCCACTAAATGGTTAAAATGGTAATTCTTCAGTTTTACCAGATTTTGCTAAATAATCTTTGCAGTAGTTCAGTTGAGATGTTTACGGTAGTTTAAACGGCCTTTACTTTGGGGCCAACTGGACCAGCAGCTTCCCCATCCTTCAGAAGTTTGATAGTTTTACAAAATATCTGGAAGGTTTTCTGGGACTGGTCTATTTAGGAGTTCCCCAACGTATTCAGCCCATCTGTACTGTCAGTTCTAAAGTCAGATATTATCAAAAACCACTACTTAGCCATGTGGTTCCAGTTTTAAGGTAAGACTACCATGTCACTATCGTTCTGACAGGGAAACTTCAAGGTCTTAACTGATGTACTGCTGAGCCTCTATATCTGCTTGTCGTGAACTGTGGTATTGATAAAGATTTGATCCTACACTTGAATTAAGTCGTTCTCATCACGCACCCAGACCAAATTTTTTTCCCCACATGTGTTTATAATCTAATGTGTACTGTGGAATGTGCCGGTCTCCATGGCGAAGGTCTTACGAACGCGGTTCGAGACCCCGTATACCCGAGTTCGAAACACAGCTGTACGCGCTTTGGCAGCAGAACGCGTTGCGCTGGTTTTTTACACAAATGGTATGGATGCCGGTCGTTCAGAAAGCAATGGCAAACTATTGAACGTAAACTTGCCAAGACATCAACAACAGCACAAAATGCTGGTGTTGACTGCAAACGTCCTTAAAAGGATATACAACTAACTGTAACCGTGGAATGCACTGTGATTAAAGTCCGTGTCTTGTAGATAAGCTGGCGACAGTCAAAAGTCTGGAACAGCAAATAAAAAAAATATGCTTGTCGAATTCGGATGTACTGAACTAAAAGCTTGACTTGACGTTGCAACGTCACACGGTTAATGACTCATTCATATTGACAGATCTGAAGGTGAACAAAGAAGAAGGATGTCACACGTTGTTCTTGATGATAAGTTCAATGTTCTTGATGATCTTTGCGTGATATTGTCGTGTGATGATCGTTGTCTAGGTAACGATGTTCATGGTGTGTCAATTGAGCTATCTAACTGTCTCTTCATCCAACTCACCCCAGCAGTGCACCTTCACCAGTCATGAAACAAGATTGAGTTGGCGCACATAATCTTTAATCCAGAAAGAACACGGACAGACGGAACATGTTTATACATCCAGAAATAATGTAATCCATAGAATATAAATATCCTCCTCACAATCTAACCAGCACACATCACTATCTTCTCACGACCTGCTGAATCTCAAATTCACAAGACATTTAGTCCAGCTACTATCCACGGCTGGATCTCCCACAATACGACCCACCCACTGGGTCGGAGCCTCTGCTCTCTATGTAACCCACTCTGGGTTTTAGGACTGCCTTCACAGCTCGGAGAATCACACAACACTGTTCTCCGTGGACTACCGACTCCTTCGGTATCTCAAACTCAACTCCCCGAAGTCCCTAGACTTCAACACACAAATACCCTATCTTTCGCCCCATCCACCCTAGGGGTTTTTCTCTCACCTCACTATTTTATTTCTCAGGACTGGCTGTTTTCTCATAGCCAGGTCAGTCACTTTACTGTCTCCCACTTTCATCTCCATTCTTTCTCATGCCCGGTCACTCAACTCAATGTCAATGACCCAGGCTTATGTCATCACCCCCCTCTTAAAAGAAAACTTCGTTTTCAAATATTGGGAGACTAACACTTATTAAATATGTGACCCAGACATATTGCCTGGGTAGCCCTAAGTATGGCTCCACCTCACTTCAGCTACCACCCTAAATAATACATCAAATGCTCATAGTACACTCCCATATTCCCCACACATAAATACAAACACCTTTCTATCTTGTGTACCAATGCATGAACTAATACATCACATAATAATAATACATCATAGGAAAGCATTATACTTATGTACCCACAGGTCTCTTACTACTTCACGACCCCACAATACTATTTGTGTACCGACCCTATATCAGGTGGTTCTGTTCTTGCATTAACCCTCCTCTGATTCCTGTCGATGCTGTGTCTACCTTTCATGTACCCATGACTCATGGTACCTCTACAGTTACAACATCTGTTTGCTATCCCTAGCCCTGGGTCAGTAATGTCGCGAACACTCTTTTGACCTGACTCAACTTTCCTATCTGCATATTGCATCGTTACACTTGAGTCTCTGTTTAGTCTGAACTCTTTATTCAATCTTGGCCCATATACCTGGAACCTTGCTTTCTGCTGCATACGCCTTATGCCTATGTGCCCTGCACATGCACTATCCTGAGCTGTTCTAGTATATCGGTCTCTATGTGCTAAAGGTACTGCTCCTTGCCCACGTGCAGTTCCACTATCTGAGAAGCGGCGAATGAGAACATTGTTCTTCCTCTCGAAGCACCATCTACCCTTCCCTGACTGACTATTTTCTACTCTACTACACCCTTGGAAACATTTGTTCAGAGTAGTATCTTGTCTCTGGGAGCCACTACCACTATATTTGGGATCCATTCTCATCTGCTCAGCTGTACTATCCTTGTCCTGAGTTCCTGTGTCTACTTCAAGTGCCTCTTCTACCTCAGCTATACTCTCTAATTTAGGTTCTCTTGTGGTAACTACCTCGTTACTGCTTACACTATATTTTTGGTCCCAATAAACTATTTCCTCTTCTGTACAATCTTTAACTCCTATAACATTTCCTATGATCAAATCAGCCACTGGTGAGTCCAAAACACACGCTGTCACTCTTCCAGTGATATATGGTGATTTTACTGTTATTATGGCTAAAGGGTAGAACTCTACTGTGCCGTTGAATGTTATGCATCTAATCTTTTTCCCTGTATAATCCGAGGGATCTATTAAACTTTTCCTGACTCCGATACACGTACATCCGGAATCCCTAATTGTTAACGCTGGTCTATCATTGACGAATCCCTGATGCAGGTTCAGACTTCCTCCTGCATGGACTGCTGAACCTGCTTTCACTGTATGACCACACACTAAGACTGGCTGACAAGTCTTTTTCAAAAAGAGGTTTGCACCCACTACAATCTTCATTGTTGATAGTCTCAATCACTTGGGCCGCATTTGAATGCTCTGTTTCTCTCATCCTACATTGATGGCTGACATGCCCCTTCCTTCCACATTTGAAACAAGTGATCTCCCGTTTACTGTTGTTCGTTGGTCCATCTGATGGTTGTGCACCACACTCTGCCATTTTGTGTCTCCAGCTCCCACAATTCCAGCATCCGGCATAACTATTAGGACGCCTCTGGAAATTTCCCCTTTTGTATGGGTACCGTCCTGCTCTACTAAAATGGTTGCCATGGAAACCATTATCTTGAAGTTCTTGCTGATCACCTTTTTGTGCTGAATCCACACTTTTCGCCCTTGGTCTGATGACTGCATTCTGGTCCTGTTTAGTGTACGCTGCACAGACTATTTCCTCACTCATTAGTCTACCAATAGATACGTTAGGATGTGCAGTCATGTAGTTTTGCCCTAACTGAGACATTGTGTCTATGTCCTTTGGCTTACGTTCCTCAAAGAAAGCTACTAAGTTGGTATTACATGAAGCTAATACTTTGTCTCTTAACACTAAATCTACTAATTTGTTAAAATCTTTCCCTACTTTTGCGAGCTCCATCCATTTGTTAAATGTGTTCTTTACTGTGTTAACAAAGTCTGTGAAATCTTGATTTGTCTCTGGCACTAACTGTCTAAACTTTGTTCTATATCCATGTTCAGTTAGTTGGAACTTTGTCAGCAAACGTTGACGTAAGATAGTGTAGTTGTTTCGTTCTTCTACAGGTAAATTGAACATGGTGTCTAGTGCCTTACCCGTAAGAAACTCGCCAAGTCGCATCACATATTCTGCTTCCGGGATGCCTAATGTTTTACAGACGATTCGAATCTCCCAAGATAGGATTCAAGGCAATCCCGGTCCGTAAATTATGGCAGTTTTAGTCTCTGTGACGAGTGCGAAGGTCTTCTGCTTTCCTCACTTTGACCTTTCGAAGATAGTTCTAATTTTCTGAGTGCAATTTCAGCTTCCATCTTAATCTTCTCTTTCTCGATTTCCACCGCATTTGTGTGTTTTAACTTTTCAAGTTCCATTTGTGTCTCTCTCTTCCTGTAGACGCTTGTTTTCTATTTCAGCTAGTTTACTTGTGTCTCTTTCTCTTCCTGTAGACGCTTGTTTTCCATTTCAGCTAGTTTTACTTGTGTCTCTTTCTCTTCCTGTAGACGCTTGTTTTCCATTTCAGCTAGTTTTACTTGTGTCTCTTTCTCTTCATGTAGACGCTTGTTTTCCATTTCAGCTAGTTTCACTTGTGTCTCTTTCTCTTCCTGTAGACGCTTTGCCTCGCGTTCATTCTGCCTCTCCTCTCTTTCCGTCTGTTTTTGTTCTTTTGCTTCTGCATAATCCTGTAACTCTTTACCTTTCAGGCCGATTCGTTCACCTGCTTCAATATATTCCATTAAAGTAGGCATCTTGTACTTGTGGACACGTTGCTGTCTGTCAGCCAACTATAAATGTAAAGACTCTGCTACTAGTCTTTGTGTGCCTTCAATAAGTACACTACCACTCCCAGTGTACGTAAATTCGTAGTGCTAATAATGTCACCCTGTACTCACCCAGTCACTCTATAAGCACTAGGTAGTGAGGGGGGAAGTATCACCTATACCCCCTCGTATTTATATCTATGACCACAAGTTCATAAAGTCCCTGGAAATATTGTTAAACATACATATAAATACATATACAAAACGAATGAATGATAACACTAAGTGTTTTCTATAAAAACGTTAGACTCACAAGCCAAGTACACGGAGACGGTGATCACAAAGAAATAAACCACAGTAACAACCACAAGCTTGTGTAGGGACACCCACAGTGCGCGTAATATATAAATATAAACTGACAAAGACCACTAGACAGCAGACATGACGAAAGATCACAATAATAGCATATATCCGACCACAACAAATATCATATGTAAATATAACGAAAAGAAAGAGAGAAAGAAAAAGAATATATACTTAAAATATACACAGATCTGACGTCAGACAACGCGTCTGTAGATATTAGTTAGGACTCCAATGCCACTGCACGACACGTTAACTCATTAACGTTTTCCATACAAAATATTGTAAGAACTAGAAATATCCACGTTTTGCAAGGCCTATTCTGATGTAGATAGAGATCGCAAAAAGTGCCTATCAACAACTACATGTAAAACATATTCATATATATATAAGTCCACAAACGATAACGACAGTTAACGAGGAGAGCAAACAAAAATGTTGAGATGGTTGGCCGACAAATATGTACTTATTAATACGTCGCCAAAAGTTCTTATTAATCAGTCACAAAAGTTTTTGTTCGTTTAATCGTTATTCGCAATCCGCTGGAAATATCTGTGTTAACTTTTCCGAAATGTCTACAACCGCTAGATTTCAAAGCGACTGATTGATTTGTTGAGTGGTTACTGAATTTGCGTGGTGAGCATAAGTTCCAACTGTCGCAAAAATTGAAGATGATGATTGATTATCCAAAATGTTCTGTCTCGACACAGTCTGTCACGTTATTGTACTTTCTCTGGACGTGGTGACACCACAGTAATAATCCAAACGTCTTTATACTATCGTTGTGGAGATGGCGCTTCGCTGTATCATTTATGTGATAGACTCACGTTTAAAGGCAAAGTTCAGCAACAACAAACAAAAATAATGCCACCACATATCCAGCGCTTTAAATTTTTATATATAAATCCTTATTGGCAAAGAAATACGACCATGGTTGCGATGATGCCACGTTAAAAATGTTTGCTCATAACAGAATAATGATGACAAAGGGCTTGAACAAAGACGAAACATAAAGTCTGGTTTTCGTTCATAAACAAGTTGTTTATCCAGTTCTCTGGAAAATCTCAGTAACTTTCCACTGTCCCCAACCTTGACATTGCCGGACACCTCAAGTCAGTACCTCAGTCTTCTTTGTCACAATAATGCACACTGACTGTCTGTAAAATGACCGGACACTTTTCCGTCATACAAAAAAAACTTTCCACCCCGTTCTGTCACCCCTCCCGGTGATTCAGAAATGTAAATTTTCTCTGTTTTCCAAACATGTACTTCCCAGTTCCTGGACGCTGGTGTCTCCACCCGTCCTATTTGCTGCGTCGATCAATCTTAAATTGTCGACCTGCGAACACACAGTGCGCTTGTCTCGCACACACACACCTGTCAATATCTTTGATTTTTCTTCAATCCTGTCTTTATCACCGACAGGATAATGTCCAGCCCGTCTCGCCGCGCAGACTTTTGTGTGCCGCTGTTTTCTCACGCACTGTTCGTGAATAGTGACTACACCCCCGTCACTGTAATCGACTCTCCCGGTTGATTTGTGCTGCGTTCATTCTCCTGGCGCCCCGCCTCGTCTGTTTACGTGTGCTGACCGCCGTTAATTTACCTGTCGTGAACTTCACTTGAACTGTCTGCTAGCTTGAGTTTTTACTCCCGTCTGTGTGTGTGTGAATTATCTGGCACACACACACAAAGAGTTCACATTACCCTCTTGAAGCCACACAATCCAAATTGTCAAGGGTTTGCTAGTTTGATGGAACGAAGTCACCAGATAATAACTCCTCTCTCAGCGAAGAGCCCACAAATATCTCAGAATGACACCAATGTCTATAATGCAACGGGTTTCTTAATCGGACGAGCTCTCAGATGTCACACGTCGTTCTTGATGATCAGTTCAATGTTCTTGATGATCTTTGCGTGATATTGTCGTGTGATGGTCGTTGTCTAGGTAACGATGTTCATGGTGTGTCAATTGAGCTATCTAACTGTCTCTTCATCCAACTCACCCCAGCAGTGCACCTTCACCAGTCATGAAACAAGATTGAGTTGGCGCACATAATCTTTAATCCAGAAAGAACACGGACAGACGGAACATGTTTATACATCCAGAAATAATGTAATCCATAGAATATAAATATCCTCCTCACAATCTAACCAGCACACATCACTATCTTCTCACGACCTGCTGAATCTCAAATTCACAAGACATTTAGTCCAGCTACTATCCACGGCTGGATCTCCCACAATACGACCCACCCACTGGGTCGGAGCCTCTGCTCTCTATGTAACCCACTCTGGGTTTTAGGACTGCCTTCACAGCTCGGAGAATCACACAACACTGTTCTCCGTGGACTACCGACTCCTTCGGTATCTCAAACTCACCTCCCCGAAGTCCCTAGACTTCAACACACAAATACCCTATCTCTCGCCCCATCCACCCTAGGGGTTTTTCTCTCACCTCACTATTTTATTTCTCAGGACTGGCTGTTTTCTCATAGCCAGGTCAGTCACTTTACTGTCTCCCACTTTCATCTCCATTCTTTCTCATGCCCGGTCACTCAACTCAATGTCAATGACCCAGGCTTATATCATCACCCCCCTCTTAAAAGAAAACTTCGTTTTCAAATATTGGGAGACTAACACTTATTAAATATGTGACCCAGACATATTGCCTGGGTAGCCCTAAGTATGGCTCCACCTCACTTCAGCTACCACCCTAAATAATACATCAAATGCTCATAGTACACTCCCATATTCCCCACACATAAATACAAACACCTTTCTATCTTGTGTACCAATGCATGAACTAATACATCACATAATAATAATACATCATAGGAAAGCATTATACTTATGTACCCACAGGTCTCTTACTACTTCACGACCACACAATACTATTTGTGTACCGACCCTATATCAAGTGGTTCTGTTTTTGCATTAACCCTCCTCTGATTCCTGTCGATGCTGTGTCTACCTTTCATGTACCCATGACTCATGGTACCTCTACAGTTACAACATCTGTTTGCTATCCCTAGCCCTGGGTCAGTAATGTCGCGAACACTCTTTTGACCTGACTCAACTTTCCTATCTGCATATTGCATCGTTACACTTGAGTCTCTGTTTAGTCTGAACTCTTTATTCAATCTTGGCCCATATACCTGGAACCTTGCTTTCTGCTGCATACGCCTTATGCCTATGTGCCCTGCACATGCACTATCCTGAGCTGTTCTAGTATATCGGTCTCTATGTGCTAAAGGTACTGCTCCTTGCCCACGTGCAGTTCCACTATCTGAGAAGCGGCGAATGAGAACATTGTTCTTCCTCTCGAAGCACCATCTACCCTTCCCTGACTGACTATTTTCTACTCTACTACACCCTTGGAAACATTTGTTCAGAGTAGTATCTTGTCTCTGGGAGCCACTACCACTATATTTGGGATCCATTCTCATCTGCTCAGCTGTACTATCCTTGTCCTGAGTTCCTGTGTCTACTTCAAGTGCCTCTTCTACCTCAGCTATACTCTCTAATTTAGGTTCTCTTGTGGTAACTACCTCGTTACTGCTTACACTATATTTTTGGTCCCAATAAACTATTTCCTCTTCTGTACAATCTTTAACTCCTATAACATTTCCTATGATCAAATCAGCCACTGGTGAGTCCAAAACACACGCTGTCACTCTTCCAGTGATATATGGTGATTTTACTGTTATTATGGCTAAAGGGTAGAACTCTACTGTGCCGTTGAATGTTATGCATCTAATCTTTTTCCCTGTATAATCCGAGGGATCTATTAAACTTTTCCTGACTCCGATACACGTACATCCGGAATCCCTAATTGTTAACGCTGGTCTATCATTGACGAATCCCTGATGCAGGTTCAGACTTCCTCCTGCATGGACTGCTGAACCTGCTTTCACTGTATGACCACACACTAAGACTGGCTGACAAGTCTTTTTCAAAAAGAGGTTTGCACCCACTACAATCTTCATTGTTGATAGTCTCAATCACTTGGGCCGCATTTGAATGCTCTGTTTCTCTCATCCTACATTGATGGCTGACATGCCCCTTCCTTCCACATTTGAAACAAGTGATCTCCCGTTTACTGTTGTTCGTTGGTCCATCTGATGGTTGTGCACCACACTCTGCCATTTTGTGTCTCCAGCTCCCACAATTCCAAGCATCCGGCATAACTATTAGGACGCCTCTGGAAATTTCCCCTTTTGTATGGGTACCGTCCTGCTCTACTAAAATGGTTGCCATGGAAACCATTATCTTGAAGTTCTTGCTGATCACCTTTTTGTGCTGAATCCACACTTTTCGCCCTTGGTCTGATGACTGGATTCTGGTCCTGTTTAGTGTACGCTGCACAGACTATTTCCTCACTCATTAGTCTACCAATAGATACGTTAGGATGTGCAGTCATGTAGTTTTGCCCTAACTGAGACATTGTGTCTATGTCCTTTGGCTTACGTTCCTCAAAGAAAGCTACTAAGTTGGTATTACATGAAGCTAATACTTTGTCTCTTAACACTAAATCTACTAATTTGTTAAAATCTTTCCCTACTTCTGCGAGCTCCATCCATTTGTTAAATGTGTTCTTTACTGTGTTAACAAAGTCTGTGAAATCTTGATTTGTCTCTGGCACTAACTGTCTATACTTTGTTCTATATCCATGTTCAGTTAGTTGGAACTTTGTCAGCAAACGTTGACGTAAGATAGTGTAGTTGTTTCGTTCTTCTACAGGTAAATTGAACATGGTGTCTAGTGCCTTACCCGCAAGAAACTCGCCAAGTCGCATCACATATTCTGCTTCCGGGATGCCTAATGTTTTTACAGACGATTCGAAAATCCCAAGATAGGATTCAAGGCAATCCCGGTCCGTAAATTATGGCAGTTTTAGTCTCTGTGAAGACTGCAAAGGTCTTCTGCTTTCCTCACTTTGACCTTTCGAAGATAGTTCTAATTTTCTGAGTGCAATATCAGCTTCCATCTTAATCTTCTCTTTCTCGATTTCCACCGCATTTGTGTGTTTTAACTTTTCAAGTTCCATTTGTGTCTCTCTCTTCCTGTAGACGCTTGTTTTCTATTTCAGCTAGTTTTACTTGTGTCTCTTTCTCTTCCTGTAGACGCTTGTTTTCCATTTCAGCTAGTTTTACTTGTGTCTCTTTCTCTTCCTGTAGACGTTTGTTTTCCATTTCAGCTAGTTTCACTTGTGTCTCTTTCTCTTCCTGTAGACGCTTTGCCTCGCGTTCATTCTGCCTCTCCTCTCTTTCCGTCTGTTTTTGTTCTTTTGCTTCTGCATAATCCTGTAACTCTTTACCTTTCAGGCCGATTCGTTCACCTGCTTCAATATATTCCATTAAAGTAGGCATCTTGTACTTGTGGACACGTTGCTGTCTGTCAGCCAACTATAAATGTAAAGACTCTGCTACTAGTCTTTGTGTGCCTTCAATAAGTACACTACCACTCCCAGTGTACGTAAATTCGTAGTGCTAATAATGTCACCCTGTACTCACCCAGTCACTCTATAAGCACTAGGTAGTGAGGGGGGAAGTATCACCTATACTCCCTCGTATATATATATCTATGACCACAAGTTCATAAAGTCCCTGGAAATATTGTTAAACATACATATAAATACATATACAAAACGAATGAATGATAACACTAAGTGTTTTCTATACAAACGTTAGACTCACAAGCCAAGTACACGGAGACGGTGATCACAAAGAAATAAACCACAGTAACAACCACAAGCTTGTGTAGGGACACCCACAGTGCGCGTAATATATAAATATAAACTGACAAAGACCACTAGACAGCAGACATGACGAAAGATCACAATAATAGCATATATCCGACCACAACAAATATCATATGTAAATATAACGAAAAGAAAGAGAGAAAGAAAAAGAATATATACTTAAAATATACACAGATCTGACGTCAGACAACGCGTCTGTAGATATTAGTTAGGACTCCAATGCCACTGCACGACACGTTAACTCATTAACGTTTTCCATACAAAAATATTCGTAAGAACTAGAAATATCCACGTTTTGCAAGGCCTATCCTGATGTAGATAGAGATCGCAAAAAGTGCCTATCAACAACTACATGTAAAACATATTCATATATATAAGTCCACAAACGATAACGACAGTTAACGAGGAGAGCAAACAAAAATGTTGAGATGGTTGGCCGACAAATATGTACTTATTAATACGTCGCCAAAAGTTCTTATTAATCAGTCACAAAAGTTTTTGTTCGTTTTAATCGTTATTCGCAATCCGCTGGAAATATCTGTGTTAACTTTTCCGAAATGTCTACACCGCTAGATTTCAAAGCGACTGATTGATTTGTTGAGTGGTTACTGAATTCGCGTGGTGAGCATAAGTTCCAACTGTCGCAAAAATTGAAGATGATGATTGATTATCCAAAATGTTCTGTCTCGACACAGTCCGTCACGTTATTGTACTTTCTCTGGACGTGGTGACACCACAGTAATAATCCAAACGTCTTTATACTATCGTTGTGGAGATGGCGCTTCGCTGTATCATTTATGTGATAGACTCACGTTTAAAGGCAAAGTTCAGCAACAACAAACAAAAATAATGCCACCAAATATCCAGCGCTTTAAATTTATATATATAAATCCTTATTGGCAAAGAAATACGACCATGGTTGCGATGATGCCACGTTAAAAATGTTTGCTCATAACAGAATAATGATGACAAAGGGCTTGAACAAGACGAAACATAAAGTCTGGTTTTCGTTCATAAACAAGTTGTTTATCCAGTTCTCTGGAAAATCTCAGTAACTTTCCACTGTCCCCAACCTTGACCTTGCCGGACACCTCAAGTCAGTACCTCAGTCTTCTTTGTCACAATAATCCACACTGACTGTCTGTAAAATGACCGGACACTTTTCCGTCATACAAAAAACACTTTCCACCCCGTTCTGTCACCCCTCCCGGTGATTCAGAAATGTAAATTTTCTCTGTTTTCCAAACATGTACTTCCCAGTACCTGGACGCTGGTGTCTCCACCCGTCCTATTTGCTGCGGCGATCAATCTTAAATTGTCGACCTGCGAACACACAGTGCGCTTGTCTCGCACACACACACCTGTCAATATCTTTGATTTTTCTTCAATCCTGTCTTTATCACCGACAGGATAATGTCCAGCCCGTCTCGCCGCGCAGACTTTTGTGTGTCGCTGTTTTCTCGCGCGCTGTTCGTGAATAATGACTACACCCCCGTCACTGTAATCGACTCTCCCGGTTGATTTGTGCTGCGTTCATTCTCCTGGCGCCCCGCCTCGTCTGTTTACGTGTGCTGACCGCCGTTAATTTACCTGTCGTGAACTTCACTTGAACTGTCTGCTAGCTTGAGTTTTTACTCCCGCCTGTGTGTGTGTGAATTATCTGGCACACACACAAAGAGTTCACATTACCCTCTTGAAGCCACACAATCCAAATTGTCAAGGGTTTGCTAGTTTGATGGAACGAAGTCACCAGATAATAACTCCTCTCTCAGCGAAGAGCCCACAAATATCTCAGAATGACACCAATGTCTATAATGCAATGGGTTTCTTAATCGGACGAGCTCTCAGATGTCACACGTCGTTCTTGATGATCAGTTCAATGTTCTTGATGATCTTTGCGTGATATTGTCGTGTGATGATCGTTGTCTAGGTAACGATGTTCATGGTGTGTCAATTGAGCTATCTAACTGTCTCTTCATCCAACTCACCCCAGCAGTGCACCTTCACCAGTCATGAAACAAGATTGAGTTGGCGCACATAATCTTTAATCCAGAAAGAACACGGACAGACGGAACATGTTTATACATCCAGAAATAATGTAATCCATAGAATATAAATATCCTCCTCACAATCTAACCAGCACACATCACTATCTTCTCACGACCTGCTGAATCTCAACTTCACAAGACATTTAGTCCAGCTACTATCCACGGCTGCGTCGGAGCCTCTGCTCTCTATGTAACCCACTCTGGGTTTTAGGACTGCCTTCACAGCTCGGAGAATCACACAACACCGTTCTCCGTGGACTACCGACTCCTTCGGTATCTCAAACTCAACTCCCCGAAGTCCCTAGACTTCAACACACAAATACCCTATCTCTCGCCCCATCCACCCTAGGGGTTTTTCTCTACCCTCACTATTTTATTTCTCAAGACTGGCTGTTTTCTCATAGCCAGGTCAGTCACTTTACTGTCTCCCACTTTCATCTCCATTCTTTCTCATGCCCGGTCACTCAACTCAATGTCAATGACCCAGGCTTATGTCAAAGGAGAAGATGCGGTATTGTAAATGAACGATAACGGTTTTCATAACTGCATCAACGGTAGATAGTTGTCATAATAAATAGTCACCATCGAAGTATATAATTAAAGGAGTCACAGAAAGATAAAAGGTAACAGATCATATATAATGTCAGTTATAGAAAATGAAGGCATACAGCTACACATCGGTCTGAGTGCAGCTCACAGAAGTACTAACTTTAGAGGTATGTCCTTGGTTCTGTCATATTATTTACTCCATCGGTGAAGGCTAGGATATGTGTTATGGCTTTATATATTTATCAAATCCAGTGTGAGTGCCAGGCAACTTACATAGGTGGAGCGGAAAGACACAGCTAATCAAGTAATCGAACACGTGTGCTTATGGCAAGAAAGGGGTTTATACCCCTACACCAGTCAGTTCGACTAAATTACTGGCTTTTAAATTACTGGGGGGCTGCGTGGTCTCGAGGTATGGTGTTCTCCTCGAGTGCTGGAGGTCCCGGGTTCAAGCACCGGTGAGGACCGGGATTTTTTTCAAGTGGACTTCTAGTAATAAACTTTCCCCTGGTCTCTGGGTAGTGAGATCGGACGCCCGTGTGTATTGTTGCGCACATAAAAAAATCCCTTGGCAGTTAGAAATCGAAAAAGAGTAGCCTAACGGCGCTGCCAGGGCAAAATTTCGAGTTAAAAATCTACCCAAAGTATTTCAGGATCCTCGCCGGAGTTACGGATTTCGTGCACTGAGCTGAGTGTCTCCAGACTCAGGTTGGAGTTAGGAGGAGAACGGAGCACTTATGGGTTACACCCGTGTGCCGTGATGTTGATCCATCGACTCAACTAAAATAAACTAAATTACTGGCTTATGGTCGCTTACTTTAGGGCGTAAATTACAAGTACTTCAGAAGTCGCAGTTGGTTTGCCTGATGGCGAGGGACACTTGTAATAGGGAAAACTAATACAAATGCAAAAATCAATTCAGTGCATTAGTAGTAGCAGCACAAGTATAGACTATGCTTAATTCAAATCGAGCGAACGAAAACAAAAAAACATACCAGTATGGGTGGACAAGAGTTAATCGGTCTTCATGAATCTCTACACAGTCGACAGGCCGTAAAACTGCAAGCTCTGCTATCTGTCTGAATTAGGTCACCGTCACGACATATCTGGTCTCGTAAGTTCGTGAACTGATAGTATGCCACCCACTCATGGATTTACATTGTTGGGTTGTTTTTTTTAATGTTGCATATCCCTTACAGGACGTTGCAGTCAGCACCAGCATTTTCAGCTGCTGTTGATGTACTAGGCAAGTTTTACGTTCAGTAGTTTGCCATTGTTCTCCGAACACCAGGCCTACATACCCCCGTAAGTTACCAGGGCGGCGCGAATCGATGTCGATTCTCGCAGCTGCTGTTTTCCCCACGTGGATATATGGATATATGGCATTACGAACAATGTCGTTAGCCCTTTGGCCAAGGAGCCCAGAGTTGTTGTTTGTTGGTTACATTTTAGCAAATTCTTAGTTAACCTCTCCACCCCACCCCCACTCCTCCTTCTTTCCTCCCAACCATGCGAGTGATGGGAACCGCGCAAGAGTAGTGGTTAAACACACACCTGCCGGTCTGATGGGAGCCGTGGTAGAGTAATGGTTAAACACTCGCCTGCCGGTCTGATGGGAGCCGCGCTAGAGTAGTAGTTAAACACTCGCCTGCCGGTCTGATGGGAGCCGTGGTAGAGTAATGGTTAAACACTCGCCTGCCGGTCTTATGGGAGCCGTGGTAGAGTAATGGTTAAACACTCGCCTGCCGGTCTGATGGGAGCCGTGGTAGAGTAATGGTAAACACTCTCCTGCCGGTCTGGTGGGGGTCATGGGTTCGACCCACAAAGTGCGGATTCGGATTGTCAAAACTGACCAGGGCTCTCAGATCGATCCAGCCGTATATGTGTGCCGGGACGTGACTTGGGAAGTAAATTCATCCTAAGTCACCCACAAACGACATCACTCACTGAATGCCTACAGGTAGTGAGTTTATTCCACACAACGATCAGTTGACCTTAAACGTTGACTTCTTGTTCAGAAAGCGATGGCAAACTACTGATGGTAAAATTGTCTACAAATCCTCAACCTGGGGTTTATCACAACGTCCTGCTATTGGCCACATTTTTATTTACTTATACTTTATAGAGTTGCTGTCCATCACTCTGCTTCACCGCGGCCTTGCGCTTGACTCTGTCCACCCTGGAAGTCACCGGTTGCTGGATCCTGATGTTAGAACCTGATGTTTGAACTTGATGTTAGAACTTGATGTTAGAACCTGATGTTAGAACTTGATGTTGGAGCTTTATGTTAGAACTTGATGTTAGAACCTGATGTTTGAACTTGATGTTGGAGTTTGATATTGGAGTTTAATGTTGGATATTGGAGTTTAATGTTAGAACTTGATGTTAGAACTTTTTAACATGATGTTTGAACTTGATTTTAGAACTTTATGTTAGAGCTTGATGTTACAAGTTGATGTTAGAACTTGATGTTAGAACTTGATGTTAGAACTTGATGTTGGAGTCTGATGCTAGAACTTGATGTTGGAACATTGATGCTCAAACAGACAGTTGATCTCAGTGACTCCTGTTGCTGGTTTGCAGTTGCGCGTGCGTTACTTCCGCGTCGCCAACGCAAAGGCAAACCACCAATAGAGACACCACCCTGTTTTTGTCGATGTTGTTGTCAATGTTGTTTGGTTTTACCTCTTTTTGGGACTCATCGCTGACTGTTTAAGATGAGGATGGACCACGTAAGGGAATGTCCTGATTGCTGTGATGTCAGTTCTTGACTCTACTCAACTCAGTTTTATGACAGGCGTTGTGTGTGGCTGACTCTCTTTTCCTGGACTCTCAGCCACCGGATACTGTGTTCTCATACCCTATACATTTGGCTCCGACCAAACTAAGGAGATTTGCCTCCCCAAGGAAACCAGGCACCGAAAGTCACAGATTCCATCAGTTAATAAAACTGAACAACTGGATATGGCGGAGATCCCACCACCACCACCATGAACCATGGATCGTTCCTACAAGTTTTCACAGCAGGTTCTCTAGGCTGTGTATTTTTTTTCCATATCCTTTACAGGACATCGCTGTCAACACCAGCATCTTTCAGCTGTATGTTGATTTCTTGGCAAGATTACGCTCAGTAGTTTGCCATTGCTTTCTGAGCGGCCGGCTCACATACCCGGTAAGTTACCGATGCGATTCGAACCACTGCTCATTCTCACCGTCATCACGTTACCGACGAGAGTATACGAGATTACGGAGAAAAGTCATAACCGCTAAGCCACGAAGCCGGCGCTGTGTATTTAGCCTCTGTAAAATTGCCTGTTTGCTGACGGCCGGGTAGTGAGTTCATTCTCAAAACCTGTCATTTGAGCTTGAACGTTGATTTCTCATTCAGAGTGCAGTGGCAACTACTGAAAATTGCCTAGACATTCAACATGGGGTTAAACGCAACGTCCTACAAAGGATATGAAACAGGTTTAGAAAGTTGTGAGTTCTGACTGTTTCAATCTTTCCCGCCTAGAACATCTGCTGTATAACCTTGTGGGAACGATCCATGGTTCATGGTGGTGGTGGTGGTGGTTGTGGTGGTGGTTGTGGTGGTGGTGGTGGGAACTCCGCCGTATCCAGTTGTTCAGTTTTATTAACTGATGGAATCTGTGACTTTCGGTGCCTGGTTTCATCTTGGCAAGCAAGCAGCACAAACACTCCAAGTAACTAGCGAACTTTCCAAGCAGGTTGTGCAGAATGATGAGGCTCATATCCCACTGGTTCTTTGGCAATTTCTGTTGCTCCCTCGCAGTCTCGAAATGTGCATAGTCAGCAGTCCTCGCCAGGCGGTTCCACATCGGAGTTTACAACCCTTAGTGAGCTACCAGTGGTGGATTGGCCAGGACGTCAGCTTGTCTAATGGCAAGGGGGAAATGTGGGCTCCTAAAGAAATGGACCCACTTCAATATTAGACAAAATGTCACAAATGTTATTAACCTTTTAGTCCTGCAACCTATATTTTGTATACCCCGTTGGTCACTGTTAGCAATTTATTATTTGTAGAATCATTCTACAAAAGTAAAGTGAGTTTTCTATTTTACAAGTCTAATCACATTGTCCGAGTGTGTTGTGCCGTATCATAAAATAGTTTCAACCTAATATAACTCCTTACGTGTGAAGTTCCAGTACCGGTCGTGTTCAACCCTCTTGTTTCTAACCTTGGAAAAGAAAACGTGTGCTCTGCAAATAAGTCCTCGAGGAGGTGGTAATCTGATACCGGGTATGAAGAAAAGTCTTTACACAACCTCACTCCAATAGGTGCAAAACCCTTTTTAGCACAAACTACCTGAACGTCAACAAGAGCTAATAAGTCAGTCTCCAAGCGTATTCACAACCATCCAACCATGTCATGTGTGGTATCTTACCCTAGCGTATCTTTCTGATGACGCACTAATGCAAGTTACAGTATTGTTGATAGCTTCATGCGAAATGTGCGCCTCAGGTTGTTGGTTTGCAGTTGCGCATACAGTAAATAACACGTACATTTCAAAGGCAAACCACAAAAAGAGGCACAACCCGAATTCCAAACTCGACAGTAGAATTGGTTGCAAGAAAGCAAGCACTGTTTGTTGATAATGTACAGAGTTCTTGTTTACATGTAAAAGATACCTGGGAGACACAATCCATGTGTTTCTCTCTTTTCCTGGGATTGTAAATAAAATAAAGAGGCCGAAAGAAGGGTGCAATGGGACCACTTCTGATTATCTGAAGCCTCCTATTGTACTTCCTCCGCGTGGAGATTATACGACTACGCAGTTCTTGCCTACAAACTCCTCATGATTGCCTGTCTGTATGTAGGTGTGTCTATGTCTGTTATGTCTTTGACATTCTCACTATCTCCGAACTTTGTAATTACAATTATTTCATGTCACTCACTATCTCCGAACTTTGTAATTACAATTATTTCATGTCACTCAGTAACTAACCGACTCTTTGGCGAACGGGTTGCGGACGCAATTCGTAATCCCGCATATCGCGTTCGAAATACGTCTGCGAGCGATTTGGAAGCAGATCGCCTAGTGTTGGTTTTCATATAATGGTATGAGTGTCGGTCGTTCAGAAAGCAATGGCAAACTATTGAACGTAAACTTGCCCAAAAACTCAGAAACTGGGGTTGACTACAATGTCCTGTAAAGAATATGGAACTAACTAAGTCATTGTCAACTTTAAATGCTGTCTAAATTTCATGCAGTCTGGCTATCTTCCTACAGTCAAACAACTTTCATTAATAAATATATCAGGAACTGTTGAATGCTTTTCAAAGAATATATGTGTATGCAATATCCCAATATAATATTCTCTAACTTTATATTCATATGCAGAAACATGTGTTCTTTATATCTTGCTAGACATTCAAACGAGGGAATGTCTCTAACTATATATATATATATATATATATATATATATATATATATATATATATATATATATATATATATATATATATATGCTAAACATTCAAAGGCAGAGTTGCCTCTAATTATATATTTCTATACAGAACCATGTGTACTATTACATACTGGTAGACATGCAAGCGTAGGGATGCCTCTAATTATATATATTTCTGCAGCGAACATCCGTGCCATCAAACGCTAGCCCATCTTCAACAGTGAAACATTGTAACAACAGACGTGTTGTCCTATTTTTACTCGCTATCTGGGCTCCATCTCTTCAAACAGTCTTTTATAACCACTTCATATTAAGCACTGACAGTTTGTGAGACAGAAACAACAACTGTACAAGACTAGCCCCGCGTGAAAGTCGCGTCTTTGAAGATCTCACAGATACGAAACTCATTTGGACACACGGAAGCGAGGTACAAGAATGTTGATGAAGAACTGTATTATGTTTACAGAAGTATATATACATCGAGGGCTCGCAGAATGGCGATTGTTTTGGGAAAGTAGACCATACAGGGTTAAAAGTGGGTGGAGTAGATGTGCGAGCGGGAAGAGAAAGTCAGAACAGCGAATAATTTACCTGAGGGGAAAATACACCCATAGGAATGTTTTATTAATGATCGGGTACAGAGGTACTACGGCCAGCAGCATCAGATTAGGGCTGACACAAGAAATACTGTTGCCATTAAGATGTATATAGAAGTCAGAACGCTAGAGAGACATAACCACATGGTCTCTAAGCCAGTGAAGAATGAATACTTCCAAGACGTTATTGCCGCCCTTGAACTTGATCGCTGGGAGCTGGGGATGTGTACTGGGAAAACGCTGTTACTGTGGGAAACTGTAATTTTAAAACTTTATTTAAACTGTACTGGGAAAATTGTATTACTTTGTTAAACTGTATTGAGAAAATATTATTACTATGTTAAGCTGCACTGGGGAAACTTTATTACTGTGTTAAACTGTATTGGGAAAATGTTATTACTATGTTAATCTGTACTGGGGAAAAGTTATTATTATGTGACACTGTATTTGGAACATGTTATTACTACGTTAAACTGTACCGGGGAAACATTATTACTATGTTTAACTGTACCGGGAAAATATTACTCTGTTAAACTTTACTAGGAAAACGTTATTACTATGTTAAACAGCACGGGGAAAACGTTATTACTATTTTAAAATGTAATTGGGAAACATTATTAATATGTTAATCTACTGGGAAGCGTCATTACTTGTTAACCTGTACCGGAATAAACGTTATTATGTTAAACTGGACTGGGAAAACGTTATTACTATGTTAATCTGTGTGGAAAAAAAAACGTTTTTACTATGTTAAGATGTGCTAGGAAAACGGTATTAACTCTGTTAAACTGTGCTGGGAATACGTTATTACTATGTTAAACTGTGCTGGGGAAACATTATTATGTTAAACTGTATTGGAAGAAAAACGTTATTATAATGTTAAACTGTCATTACTAAGTTAAACGTAGAAAATTATTTACAGTCTTACTCTGGCAGTGGTATGTTAGTAACACGAGCGGTAGTTTGTTAATATAACTGGCAAATGAGTATTGCGGCCACAAGCAGCAGTATAAAAGTGAAACGAGCGGTGAGATACTATTACGAGTATAAATTGAAAACAATGTTTTCCCGTAGTGAATTTGAATAACGAAGACACAAACAATAGATTGCACTATTTATTGTCTGTCATATTTCGCTGCAGAATTCACATACATCTCTCATCTCATCTCATCATGTTCCTCTTGTACCTTGCGGTGTCGAGGTGAAGTATAAACATCGTGAGAGTGCCCGATTATGGGCTTCATGTATCGATATTCCCATGGAATATCAGCTATTCCCTCCGTCCAACGTTTACGTGGTCGGCCTCTTCTTCTGTTTCCATCTGGTCTGTACATCATTGCTTGTTGTGTTATACTGTTGAATGGTAATCTACTTGCATGGCCAAACCATTTGACTTGCTGCTTTCGAATAAAATCTAGTGCTGCGATAATCCCCACTTTAGTCCTGATTTCTTCATTTCTGATCTCATCTCTTCTTGATACGTTGAGTATTCTTCTCAGGAATCTCATTTCTGTTGTTGTGATGTGTCTTTTCTCTTTTTCTGTCATTATCCAGGTTTGGCATTGGTAGCATAGAGTTGGTAGGAAGATTGTGTTCTAAAGTGCTTTCTTAGTAGTTATTGATACATGTTTGTTCTTTAGTATTGGTGCTATTTGTCCAATGAGTTGGTTTGCCTTATTGCATCTATTTTTTATCTCTTCTTCTTATCTGCCATTTGATGATATTATGCTTCCTAGGTATTTGAAACTCTTTACTTGTTTCAAGGAATGTTCGTTTGGGTGAATTGTTGTTGTTTTTCCTAATTTAGTTATAGTCATTACCTCTGTTTTACTTGTGCCAATTTTACCTCTGTTTTACTTGTGCTAATTTTCATGTTATGTTCCCTACACATTTCGTTTAGAATATTTATATGATCTTGTAATTCAGCTTCTGAAGTTCTTCAATGGTTAGATTTGCAGATGGTTCTTCTTCTGTGTTCTTGTCATGCGGTATTCTTGCGGTCTGTTTGACTGTTTTCTTTACATATGTTGTCTTTATATGTTATAAACAAGAGAGGGGACAGGATACAACCTTGTCGTACTCCAGATCTTATGGTGAAGGGTTCTGAGTGTCCTCCAGTTGCCCTCACTATGCATTCACTGTTGTTGTATAAGCTTCTACATAGGATTTTTTAGATGTGTACTCACTCCAGTTGTGTCCTAAATCTGCGACTGGCCCAGCAAGCCGGCGGGGGATCTTCATACTGCTCGTAGAAACACTAAGAATTATAAATTCACACACAAAGTTTGAAAAAAAAACTAGATAAATCCTTCAAGCTGAAATATACACATGTTCGCACAGTAATGTCAATTGTCTGACACGGCACCTTTAAACTGACTAGACGTCTGCCAGTTTGACCAATATATTTCATGGCACATGGTTTGCAGACGATAGCATAAGACATGTAGTTGACATGAAATATATTGGTCAAACAGCATACGTCTTGCCGACCGCTTCAGGGAACACCTCAGAGACATTAATCAAGAAGCTTATAGTGTGTGTGTTTTTTTGTTGCCTCAATATAAAATTGAATATCTCAGTAACCAACTGATGGAAAATAATGAGATTTAGTATATAACCTTATCATTATGTCCACCCAACAAAAAAGTTTTTGTTCTGGTGATTGTACAGCAGATTTCAATTTTTGCTTATATGAGGTATATATTTTACCGCCCCACCATGAATGCCTTAATTTTTTTAGAGTATTACAGCTCAGCAAGACCCATTCGCGCTAATTTTAAAATTGTCTGGCAGTCTTTCGTTTTTGGACAGACTGAGTGTTATAGTTCAGAGGCGTCGTCAAACTGTGGGTTCTTTCATGAAACGTGATTATATACATAAATCTTACCATTAATATAATCTTAATAGCTAATATTTGAATGTGTTAATACCGTTCAATGGGATTAAAAGTGAAATTGTGTACACTTCAAAACATCGCTATGAAGTTGTACACATATTTTTGTCAAGAAGCTGATCGCAGGAAACTGTTTCATACTGTTACAAATCCCGAAAAAAGAACAGTGCATGCATTAGGTTTGAGTAAACGATCGTTTCGTCGATGGGTGCAAGAATCTGGAATGAAACCAACACGCGATAAGCAACCGGTAGGTAGAAAGACAATTGTAGACAGCTTTGACAAGGATGTCATCAGACGAGTTATTATAAAATTGATGGATGCCAAAGAAACAGTGAGTGTAAGAAAACTGAGGGTTTTGTTGAGAAATGACAATAACATAGAGCTATCCAAAACAACTTTGTGGAAAATTATAAGGACATTAGGCTTCACTTTTAGAAAGTACAAGGGAGGTAGAAATATCCTTTGCGAGCAACCGCATTTAGGAGCCATGAGACGCAGATACCTACGTGAAATAAGGGAAATGCGCAAAAACAATTATGACATAGTGTATTTGGATGAAACGTGGATCAATGCGCACCACACAAGTGAAAAGGAATGGCAATCAATGGATGGAAAGATAAAACGTTATGTGCCCAGTAATGAAGGACAGCGTTTGGTCATAGCCCATGCTGGTAGTACTCATAATGGCTTACTACAGAATGCTGGGCTCGTGTTCGTATCAAAGCATACAGACAATTGGGATTATCATAATGAGATGAATGGTAATGTATATAGAGATTGGCTCAAGAATACAGTACTTCCATCCCTTGATAGACCGTCTTGTCTAATCATGGACAATGCATCATATCACAATGTTGTTGCCCAAGAAGACAAAATACCTACGGCATCGAGCACAAAGAAAACAATAAAGATATGGCTCCGAAGGGAAAATATACCATTTCCAGAAACATATTTCAAGCTACAGTTGTTGTCCCTTGTAAAACAGACCCAAAAAAGCAAGAAATTTCAAATTGACACGTTGATAGAAGAGCATGGCCATATGTGCTTGAGACTTCCGCCGTATCATTCTCATTTAAACCCTATAGAACTTGTGTGGACCATGTGTTGAAAGAGGAAGAGGACTATTGGAGAAAGGATGGATTGAATTGTATCCAACCGAGAGCAATCATCAACCTACTGGAATCGTCCGACACAGATTAAGGTCTGAGCAGAGTATGCCTTGGCCATCCTCACTGTCAGCCCTACACAGATTGGAAGACTTGAAAAGGTACAAAACGAAGCCATGCGCGTCATTTTGGGCTGCACGAAAGACACCAGCTGTGAGAGAGCAATGAGATACCTCCTTGACTTCCCGACAATGGAACACAGGATCAAGATCTGGAGAGCTCGTGCATTCTTAAAAATAAGTGCAGATGAGCAGCACCTCTGCATGACGCTATATTCAGAGAAAAGGGTGACAGGCTAAAGAGAGGCAAATCATGGATGGGTCGGGCGGAAGATGTCGTCAGACAGGTCTGCAGTCTTACCAGTATCAACCCCGGCAAGGAATGGGTGCCGGTGCCTCCAGCTTTTAAGTGCACTTTCTCCTGCATTATCACACTCGACAGACGGTGCAGAGAGCAGAACCCTGTCGCTGTCAATGCAGAAGTCAACGCGCCTCATCTATGAACACTCATATAGCCCCAAAGTGCTCATCTATACTGATGGATCAGTTGTAAAGCAGCAGAGAAGTGCGTGGGCATTTACAGCCCGTTCAGCGGGCCGAACCGTTCAAGAATCCAGTGGTGCCCACTCTATGACCTCGAGCAGCATGACGATGGAGGTCATGGCAGTTACACAGGTTTTATATGGCTGGAATCACTGCATTATACCAACGTGTATGTACTAAGTGAATCAATGCGCATGATTCAGAAGATCGAAGCTGGATCTGTACGTAGACGGTGGACTGAGTCGCTGCGGAAGTCTGTTGTTCGTAAAGTCACCTTCATCTTCGTCCCGGGACATGCGGGAGTCGAGGGAAATGAACGAGCTGATAAACTGGCTGGCTCTGCACCCCCTGTAGATGGCCAGCCCATGGATCGTGCCGATGTTATTAACGTCCTTACAGATATGGCGAGAACAGAGGACTTTGACGTCAGTGAATCCACATCGCTGTCCAGGAAGAAAGACTTGGGAGTAAGAATTCGGCACGGCCAGATGCGAGAGGTACATCGGGAAAACAAGGCGCCTCGTCAACCAACACAGAACTGGCACTATTAGCCACCGGACGCTGATGCATATGCTGGGGGGAGGATCTGAGCACCTATGGACATGTCCGGAGTGCAATAAAGATACCCCAACTGATAACTGATAACTGAAGAAACAAGAAGGAAATGAAAAATAAGGTAAGAAATATATTCCTTCTACTTTCCTGTTAATTTACAAATTATTTACCCCGTGCCTCTGTAAATTCTCTATCTTTACTAATATTACACATTGCACCCCTCTCGGGATTCTCCGTGGTGAAGTGGTCAAGCCGTCTGACTCGGGTTCCGAAGGTTGTATGTTCGATTCCGGGCCGCGTCCTTCATTTCACGAGTGCATTTTTTCGGAGACTCCCGAGGGTCGTTGCTGGAGCTACGGAGTTCGTGCTTTGTGCGACGCTTTCCGCGCTGCGGAAAGAAACTGAGCCATATGGGATAAACACCCGGTGCAATGCAGCCGACCCTGTCGATTTTAAGCTAATTCTTTCATTGCACCCACTCTCATACGAATCCGGATACGCCTTTGTGTGTCAACAGAATTGACATGTCTCACATTACCGTAAAAATAACTTCGTTAGCGAGAAATCACTAGTTGTTCAGCAAAAGATCAAAGGAATGTCGCCGCTTTCAATGATTTAAGTTGTTTTTGGACCTTTCATAGACATATTCCTTGGGTGGGGGTAAATATAAGACGGCTGGAAAAATTTCATAACGATGCAACAGACAGTTTTCAAAATAATTGATCGTGAATGAAGGCAACCAAATGTGGACATACTATACAAACCTGTCCCCAACCATTTTAATTCCTCTAACCATAATGGAGTCGACGATGTATGTGTCACTGCATTGAAACCTTGCTTCTCCAACACCTCCATTAGGCTTAAAATTTACAGCCAATTAATAAACTCTCTGGAGTGCTTCCACCCAGCAGGTAGCAATACTATTGTGGATACTTCTGTATAACTATGCCATCTTCCCTCTATACATTCATATCTAAATGTTCACACGCCTCTATGTACTCATATCTAACTATTCAAACTGTCCATGTTTAATATAAATGGCAGCCGCATATTGGTGCAAGGGGCCGTGGTGTGTAAGTATACAGGGTCGTGGAGTATCTGTATACAAGGGAAAGGTGTATACGTAAAACGGGCAGTGGTATATTAGTAAAATGGGCAATGGTATACTAGTATATACAATCAATGTTATATTAGTATACAAGCAGTGTTATAATAGTATATATATGCACTGTTTTATTATTATATACAGGCATTGTTATATTATTACGTACAGGCACTGTTCTATTATGTTCATGCATTGTTACATTACTGTATACAGGCGTTGTTATATTATTGTATAGACGCATTGTTATATTAGTATATACAGGCATTGTTATATTATTATTCGATACGGGCATTGTTATATTAGGGCATTTTTATATAAGTATATGCCGGTATTGCTACGTAGTACAGTTACTTATACTAAGGAATTTGTTAATTTCCACTGCTTTTAATACATAACTTTGCTTGCCAGTGCGTCGTTTAAAAATAAATATTTTTACTTGGAAATGTCGTTAGGAGTTTAATGAAGCACCCTTGGATTGGGAACTACAGTAGCGCAGTTGCTGGACCCTCGTCTGCCAGTCTTGTGGCCACTGCTTGAATCCGTATTGAGGACGACTTTTATAGTTGACCTGCTCTCCCAGGTCGACCCAGCCTTAAATGGGTGTAAAGAAATGCCTTTAAACATATGGGTCCGGCACCACATATCCAAGGCGCCTTAAGGCGCGCGAAGAGCCTTTGACTTGTTCAAGCTCTATCCAGCTATGTGGGTCTCATGCTACAAATATGTTTTTTGGAACATTTTAATAAAAATAATAATAATAATAATAATAATACATTACTAAACACGAAAAGTGGTTTATTTTTTAATTCGGAAGTCAGCATGGTCAAATAGATAAGAGCGCACGTTCTTAAACTGTCGGTGCGCTGATGCCGAAGTAGCGGCTTAAACTCCTTCACCGGTCAGTAAAATGGGTGCCAAGAAATTTTTATAAAAATATTAAACGTAAATTAATAGTACCTCAGAAGTCAGAGTGGGTACGCCGGATGGGAGGGATACTGGTAAAAGGGAAAGCTAATCCACATGCAAAAATCAGTCCAATGCGTTAGAAGTAACATCACGTGTATGGATTACGCTTGAGTTCAAAGCGAGCTAATACTCTAAAAACTAAATAAAAAACACAAACACAACAACATTTTAGTTGCACACTTTTATCTTTAACTGTAACAGAATGGCTGGTGGTCATTACGATAGTCTAAATATAGATCAATGTTTTATTTATGTGTTTGCTACCGGAAGCGCCCAGCCGTAATGTGCCACCAACTTCCGTGGTCCATACACATTACTAGCCAAAGATACAACACGCCAGAATATCAATTTGATATTGATAGTGCCATTCCTTTGACATCTCACGAATGAAAACACATTCATCTACTAGTAAGCTTGTATCAACGGGGTAATGATCCAGACACTGCACAACTGCCCATTTTCTCGATAATTCTGGTTATATTATGAAATAATAAGCACCGATGGTGTGATTGGTTGTTTCTTTTTTTTTCTGCAGCTGCCGGTTAGTTATATTTGTTTAGATTACTGGGAAAGAGTTCCACGAATTAAATAAGTGAAATTAATGTATAGGTAATAATTTTTTGGACATGGTATGAGAAGAAATAAAATAGAGAACTCGATTACAACTGGCAAGATTGAGAGGAAAAGAACAAGGGGAAGGCAGAGAAGGACATAGATGGATACTTGGCCACGTGGCATGGTCGAGACAAGAACACGGAGCTGATCAACGACTGTGGTGATCGTATGAGATGGCCAAACATTACAGGCCACGCTTATCGGCATGATACACCGATGATGATGATGATTGATGGGCTCGTATAGAAGAAACAGGGAAAGAAGTACATAGAGAGCATATTAAACAGTAAGAAAAGAGAAAGTTATGTGAACACGTTATTCAACCTCCATGTGGGATGTTTAAAAAAAAGACATGATGAGGTAAACCTTAAATTCTAATCGTCAACTGTTAACTTGAAATGGCTCGATAAGACTCCCTGGGGGGGTGGAGGATTATCACAAGTTGAAGCTTCCTAACAGAAGGCCAGTAGAGCCCCGGAAGGTCACAGCATTCAACAAAGGAGAAAGCTAACTCTGGGAAATTTGAGATGCTTGTCGTTTTCCGTCCACACTTAGCTCTACTCGAATGTTGTAAATAATATAGTTTTCTAACTAGCACTCCAACACAACAAGAAAAACAACCAACTCCCTGTTACACATCATAAGACTATAATGGGATAAGGGGAGGGTTAATGTGTGTGTATGTTAGAGTGGCATATGGTATCGGGTACACAAATCAGACTAACACCATCAGCGATGTAATACAAGTAACCATCAGCACAGCTAAGGAATTAAGGTTCCAAATTCTACACTAATGTTCCAGTATGCAGTCTTTAATTCATTAATGGCACTAAACCAAATGTGCGTCTGAGTTCACCACAAAGCAAATATATTGTTCAGAATGTCACACTAAGGCTATTCTACTTGTTCCTGGAGTCAGGAGTCTACCGATGTGAATGCTCTCGTTGTAGGTCCTACTTAATCTATTTTGGTGGAGATAAACAGCAGCGAGGAGTAACAATTATAATGAATACCGAAAGATCAAAATCTATCAAAGTTTATTGGGCTGTATCATACAAAGTGTTACTGGTGAAATTGAGTGGAATACCTTTTGATGTCAACGTCAAACAAGTTTATGCACCAACAGCAGACAGCAGTGATGATAGCATTGATGAATTTTATAATGATTTAGAGAATGCCTTCAAGAAATGCAAGAATTTTGAAGTAAATCTTGAATGTCTAAGTTGAAAATCAACAGGACTGTTGGTTTAGTAGGCAAGTATGGACTAGGGGAACAGAATGAAAAAGGTTGCAGACTCGTACAGTGGGCAAATGAGCATGATGTGATTATTGGACACACCTGGTATCAACGGCGCCCAAGGAGATTATGGACATAGAGGGTCCTGATCGTAAGATCAGAAATCAGATTGATTACATTCTCATCAACAGAAGATTTCGAAATGCCTTTAAGGTCGCAAAAACTTTACCAAGCGCAGACTGCTACAGCGACCATATATAAATATTAAGAGATTTACATATACACCACGAAATACAAAATTTGATTTACAGGCACTGAAGAGTGAAGATACATTCAATGTATATGTAAAGAACAGATTCGATACATTGTGCGATATGTAAATATTATTTCAAGACGTCAGTGACCAATGGGAAATATTAAAGAAATCAATCAACTAAGCTGCAGAAACAACCACCCCAAAAATAAAGATTAATAGGACGCAAGAATTGGAAGACGGGAGTCATCTTAAAACTCATGGTAATAAGAAGAAATAACAAGGGAAAATATGAAGAGACTCACGGGATAATTAGGAAGCTATGCAAAGAGGAAAAATAAACATGGCTTGAGGAAAATTGCAAGGGAATTGAAAACCAACACACCATCCGGAATACCAAATTAATGCACAAAAGAATTAATGACATCACTAACAAACAAACACTCACATCAACCTAAAAAACAAAGATGGAACAATCATAATAGAAAAAGATCAGATTTTACATGCGTGGTCAGATAATGTGAAAGACCTTATGATGATACAAGAGAAGAGCAATATGATCACCGGAATAATAATGAAGGACCATCAATTTTGAACAACCTTTATGATGATAACAGAGATGAACAGTATGATATTCGATTTAATAATGAAGGACCGCCAATTTTGAAGATGGGGGTTCGAAATGTTCTTAAGCATATGAAAGCTGGCAAGGCCCCCGGTTCAGATAACATCACAACATAAATGATTAAAGCTTCAGAAGAATATGAAATAGATCAAGTCTCCAGACTGCTGAACTCATTATATGATACCGGACATATACCTTCTGAATTATGTAATTATGAATTTATTGCAATCCCAAAGACATCAGGAGCCTTAGAATGTGATCAACATAGAACAATTAGTATAATAAGTCACAGCACAAAGATTTTGCTACGAATTATCATGCAAAGAGTGAGGAAGAAAATACAACCTGAAATAGGGGAAGAACAATGTGGGTTTGTAGAAGGAAAGAGTACAGTAAATGCTGTGTATATACTGAGAACAGTAATTGAACGTTCTATAGAAGTAAACACAGATATACATCTTTGCTTTATTGACTACACACATTCTTTCGGTGAAGTGAGACTTGTCGATATGATAAGGATGCTTAAAGATATACAAATTGATGGACAATACTCTAGACTTGTAAAAAACAACAAGCTTGGAAACAACAAGCTGCCATCAGAATTGATAATGGTGTAGGTCAATATCAGTCTATTAAAAGAGTTGTGAGACAAGGATGTGTAATGTCTCCAGATCTTTTTTCTCCTCTACAGTGAAAATATTTTCAGAAATATAGAAGATATGGAAGGTGTCAACATTGGGGGACGATACATCAATAACATTAGATACGCAGATTACACAGTCTTGATTACAGACAATGAACAGGACCTGCAAAATTTAGTAGATGCGGTTGTTGCACACAGTGAACAACTAGAGTTAGAACTGAATAGTAAGAAGAAACAGATTATGGTCGTCACTGAGAAGAAGGAAATACCACAATCTGATTGTAAATGGGCATATTCTTAAGCAAGTGAATCAGTACAGTTATCTCGGAACAGCCATAAAATCTGATGGAAGATGCCTTGAAGAGATTAGAACAAGAATTGACATTGCGAAGGTAGCCTTTTGCAAGATGAAAACCATACTGACCAATAAAAAGATATCAACTGAGACGAAAAAAAAGTGTTGAAGTGCTACATAGAACCTGTACTGTTGTATGGATGTGAAGCGTGGACAATGAGCAGTCAAAATGAAAAACATCTGCTGGCTGTGGAAATGTGATTTCTGAGGAAAATGCAAAGAATACCATGAACAGACAGAAACATCAATAAATAAGTCCTTCAAGAAACAAATAGAGATCGCAAGCTGATTTTAGACATTAGACGTTGACAGTCAAAATGTTTTGGGCATGTTATGAGAATAAATGAATTGGGGAACTTGGTGACAACTGGCAAGATCAAAGGGAAGAGGCAAGAGGAAGACCAAGATGTAAATACCTGGATGGCTTAGCCATGTGGTATTTTCGAGACAGAAACACGGAGCTGATCCACGACTCTGGTGATCGAGTGAGATTTTAATCATGACCGCCCGCGCTTATCGGCATATCACATGATAGAGGTCCTACTTGAGTTGTAAAGAGGGGGTTGCTAGTACGTCTGTAGTCCCGGACAATACAGGCAATACGGACAGGGTATTTAGCTGCCGGTTCCAGGGCTGTAGCGTTGTGGCATCGGAAAAGAAATTATGGCACGATTACTTTGTTTCTACAGAATAACCACCGTCAGCATACAGGCCTCTGCCCCCGTTCAGGTAACCAAACACAACCACCATCATCAGTCTACAGGACACATTAATGTCTACATTTAAAATATGGCTAATCCCTAGCTCACACACCACACTGAAAGGTGGGGGGGGGGGGGGGGGTCTCCAGGTGGCACTTGAAACTAGTGACATTGTTTGTATCATCAGAGGCTGTGCTACCTGGACAGCAAGTCTTCCATGTGATGAGGGCAATGTTTTTGACCTGGCGCTGGTTTCTCCTTCACTCACTACAGTACGTGGATGAGGTATCCTAGGGAACCATGGCAGCGACCACAACCCTTGCAGCATATTCATGGAAAACGGAAGAACCAGGCAAAACAAGTCAACAGTCAAGACCTTCAAGTACGACAGTTCAGGTCAAAATGTGGTGAGTAAAATAAGGCACGACAAGTGCAGGAATCATCATGGCAGAAAAAAAAAGCTGGGAGCAGCCACCCTGGTGGAATTGTGAGGTGGAAAAGGCCTGGATGGATAAGCGTGGTGCTGTAAGGAAATGGCAAAACGCCAAGAAGAACAGAGTTGCCCATCTTAGTCTTATCGTGCACTTGGAAAGAGAGATGGACACAACAGTTAGATATTTCAAAAGACCTGGTTAAAGTGGTTAAACGTGAAAGGTAGTAAGAGTTGTGTTAAAGAATAAGCACATGTTAAAGAATAAGCACAGACAAGTCACTGAAACTGTTCTGGCGACTACATAAAAGTATGAATGGGGTACTCAAGAACAAGAGTGTTCCTGACTTCCAAAGGGCTGACCTTATCTGGCAGAGGTCTGACGAGAATAAGGGCAAAGCCCTTTTTGAACACTATATAGAGCAGACCAATCAGACAGACATGAGAGGCCGAAATTTTGTCAAAGCGGTAACCTCAGATAGGTGTAAGGCCCAGAATATTGCAGTTGAAGACACAGTAACAATGAAAGAGATCAAGGCTGTCCTAAGAAGAAAAAAAAAACAGTGTACTAGGGCCAAATGTTATAAGGTATGACGACATCAATATATTTACCGACAATAGCCATATTGCAACACTCCCAACACCAACTGTAAATCCGGGTTCAGGGGCGGTGGAAAGAACGCAGGCAATGAACTACCTGGGATATGTTTTGATCGAAGTCTTGCTTATCATGAGCACATAGACCGGGTGATGACAAAGGCCAAGGGGTTTGGCTGCGATGCGGGCAATGGGTCGGCAAACTGTGAGCAGCGCCATATATGTCTCCTTTACGAAGGTCTGATCCTTTCTGTTTTGGATTATGCGATAGCGATCATGACTATCAGCCGTAAGCAGATGGAAAGGATGGAAAGGAAACAGAACGTATTATTCTTGGATGTACAAGATATACATTATGCAAGGCTTTTTGATTTTCCAATCATTTGGGGACAAAATACAAATTTGCAGAGCATGTGCCTACCCCAGAGACAACGCAAACTCACAGGATCCAATGCACAGTGAAATTAAGAAGGTAAAGGGCAGCAGGTTAAAAAAGGGAAAGTCGTGGATGGATCTAGCCGAAGACATTCTTTAACAGATGTGTTCACTTGAGGACTTAGAACCTGGCAAGGAGTGGGTACAAATGCCAAAAGATTTGTGTACGTCCTTTTCAGTTTGCATCCAACTAGACCAAAAATGCAGACAAGAAAATCCGGCTGTTGTGGAGGCGGAAGTACAAGCTTTGATCTTCCAGAATTCTTTGGAGGGTGATGCTGTCATTTACACAGATGGGTCTGTCTACCACGAGTGAGAAGTTCATGGGTTTTTACGGCTCAAGGCGGAGGCAGAATTGTGAAGGTAAATGCTGGTGCTATTGCTTTGACCACAAGTAGCCTGACTATGGAAGTCACGGCAATAAGTAAAGCAATAACATGGCTCGAGACACAGACATTCACCAGAGCATGTTTCCTTAGTAACTCAATGAACATTCTCAAGAAGATAAAGATGGGGTGGATCCGAAGAGAGTGGCTGCTGTCTCTGGAACAGTCTCGGCTGGCAAAAATTAGTTTCATTTTCGTGCCAGGGCATGTGGGTATGCCAGGAAATGAGCGGGCTGACAAGCTTGCAGGCAAGGCTACTGTGGAAGGTGGACGAGCCATGGATCAGGTTGACATTCTGAATATTCTACGAGAAATAAGACTTTTGCGAGAACCAAGTGATGACAGTAAGTCTACAACCATGGTCAGACTGCGAGAACAGCAAATTAAAAGAAGTGTGACCAAACAAGAACACTACACGGGAAGCCAAAAAAAATTAACAAACCAACACAGAAATGGTGTCGACAGTTGCTACACGCTGCGGGATTTACTGAGGAGGCGTTCCGAGCACTTATGGACTGAATGGTTCGATGTGCAATGAGGATGATCTGTCGACTGACTAACTAAGCGGCGCGGACTGTTGGCCTCCGGTTGTTGTTGTTTTTACGACTCACTTTGATGTTGGTCGCGGCCCTGTTGTCTATGTTTCCCCTCCAGGCCAAGTTTTACTTGGCAGTGAAACAGCAACAAAGCGCACCTGGTGTCTCTCTTTATTTCTCATGAGTGCAGGTGTCCCTTCGCGACCGATGGATCATTCTGCTTTCCGTCGCGTTGTGATTTAAGTGTAAAGAAGCTTAAGAAATGGCTTTCCGTGCTGTCCTTTCAATTTTAAAACGATTCTCCTCTCATATCCAGAATTGACGACGTTGCGTTCTATATTTGTAATGAAGAAAGCCGGTCTCCCTGGCCTAAGTGTTTAACGACTTTCTCCGTAACCCTGTTTATCCACGTAGGGTAACGCAGCGAGCGAGAATTGGAAGTGGTTCTCGCCGCGTTGTTAACTTACGGGATAAGTGAGCCGGCCGCTCAGAAAGCAATGGCAAACTACTGAGCGTAATCTTGTCAAAATATCAATGACAGGAAAAAATGCTGGTGTTGACAGCGATGTCCTGTAAAAGATATGCGGGGGAAAAACAAATGAAGACGGGGGTGAAACATTTGAAATATTACACTCCACATGATGAACCCGACTGCTTGAAGCTTACAAATAATTGCTGGAAGTGAGGTATAAGAAAACCTGTAGCATAAAGTAAAGAATGATTCGCCGTGTCACTGGAGAATTATACCATTCTATACTGAGAGTGTTGAGGAATGATTCGCCATGTCACTGGAGAATTATACCATTCTATACTGGGAGTGTTGAGGAATGATTCGCCATGTCACTGGAGAATTATACCATTCTATACTGGGAGTGTTGAGGAATGATTCGCCATGTCACTGGAGAATTATACCATTCTATAGTGGGAGTGTTGAGGAATGATTCGCCATGTCACTGGAGAATTATACCATTCTATAGTGTAAGTGTTGAGGAATGATTCGCCATGTCACTGGAGAATTATACCATTCTATAGTGTAAGTGTTGAGGAATGATTCGCCATGTCACTGGAGAATTATACCATTCTATAGTGGGAGTGTTGAGGAATGATTCGCCATGTCACTGGAGAATTATACCATTCTATAGTGGGAGTGTTGAGGAATGATTCGCCATGTCACTGGAGAATTATACCATTCTATAGTGGGAGTGTTGAGGAATGATTCGCCATGTCACTGGAGAATTATACCATTCTATAGTGGGAGTGTTGAGGAATGATTCGCCATGTCATTGGAGAATTATACCATTCTATACTGAGAGTGTTGACGAATGATTCGCCATGTCACTGGAGAATTATACCATTATATACTGAGAGTGTTGAGGAATGATTCGCCATGTCACTGGAGAATTATAGTGGGAGTGTTGAGGAATGATTCGCCATGTCACTGGAGAATTATACCATTCTATACTGGAAGTGTTGAGGAATGATTCGCCATTTCACTGGAGAATTATACCATTCTATACTGAGAGTGTTGAGGAATGATTCGCCATGTCACTGGAGAATTATACCATTCTATACTGGGAGTGTTGAGGAATGATTAGCCATGTCACTTGAGAATTATACCATTATGTACTGGAAGTGTTGAAGAATGATTCATCATGTCACTGGAGAATTATACTATTACATACTGGAAGTGTTGAGGAATGATTCGCCATGTCACTGGAGAATTATACCATTCTATATTGGGAGAATTGAGGAATGATTCGCCATGTCACTGGAGAATTATACTATTACATACTGGAAGTGTTGAAGAATGATTCATTATGTCACTGGAGAATTATACCATTATATACTGGGAGTGGTGAAGAATGATTCACCATGTCACTGGAGAATTATACCATTACATACTGGAAGTGTTGAGGAATGATTCGCCATGTCACTGGAGAATTATACCATTCTATACTGAGAGTGTTGAGGAATGATTCGCCATGTCACTGGAGAATTATACCATTACATACTGGAAGTGTTGAGGAATGATTCGCCATGCCACTGGAGAAGTATACCATTCTATAGTGGGAGTGTTGAGGAATGATTCGCCATGTCACTGGAGAATTATACCATTCTATACTGGGAGTGTTGAGGAATGATTCGCCATGTCATTGGAGAATTATACCATTCTATACTGTGAGTGTTGATGAATGATTCGCCATGTCACTGGATAATTATACCATTCTATACTGGGAGTGTTGAGGAATGATTCGCCATGTCATTGGAGAATTATACCATTCTATACTGAGAGTGTTGAGGAATGATTCGCCATGTAACTGGAGAATTATACCATTCTATACTGGGAGTGTTGAAGAATGATTCATCATGTCACTGGAGAATTATACCATTACATACTGGGAGTGTTGAGGAATGATTAGCCATGTCACTGGAGAATTATACCATTCTATACTGGGAGTGTTGAAGAATGATTCGCCATGTCACTGGAGAATTATACCATTACATACTGGAAGTGTTGAAGAATGATTCATTATGTCACTGGAGAATTATACCATTACATACTGGAAATGTTCAGGAATGATTCGCCATGTCACTGGAGAATTATACCATTATATACTGGGAGTGTTGAGGAATGATTAGCCATGTCACTGGAGAATTATACCATTCTATACTGAGAGTGTTGATGAATGATTCATCATCTACACTACACCATCTTACAGAAGATTTCTACTATTTCACATTTTGACAAAAATGGCCGAATCATTGAGTTAGGCCCTACTTTTCATACATCCAGACATAACCGATCGAGTTATTTGAACTTTCCAGGTTAAGATTCGGATTTCACAATGTTTTTAGCCTAAAGTAAATTATCCATATGTGGGGCCATAAATAGTTGGCAGTAGAAGCAGAGGCAAACATTGAAAGATATACATGCAGAGCTTAATCAGGTGGGCAACAAATAATAATATAGGGACTACTACATGACTACATGACAATACTACATAACATAGAGGAATGAAGAGTCATGTTTCTGGATTTGTGCTCATGATTCTACCTAAGAAATTCCACCCATGAAGTTCTATCTGAGGAAGAATTAAACCCGAAAATAAAAGAAAATAGTCAGTTCAACCCTGTGCAGTAATTTAGTTGATTGCATATAATTTACAGGACGTAACAGTCAACCTCAGCATGTTTGGGCTGCTCGTGATTTCCTGACAAGTTTACGTTCAGTAGTTTGCCATTGCTTTCTGAAGGATCGGCTCGCGTACCATTGAATGAAAACCAACACGGGGCGGTCTGCTTCCATATCGCAACAGCTGTGTTTCGAACGATGTATGTGGTATCAAACTGTATTCGTAGCTCCTTCGCCATTGTTTAATAGTGTAAATATATATGCGGAAATTTAACTAGAAACGAAAACAACCGCAGATATAATTAGCATTGGTCATAATTACTAGAAATTCAGTTCTAGAACTTGTCTATCCACATTTCACGGTCGTTCTCTCAAACAGCGGAATAAGAACACAGTATAAAATAACCAACAGTAATGCGACTTTACAGAACGCAAATACAGAAGACATAGGACGTTGCGGTGACTAGCCTTCATCAGCAAACAATAGATTGATTGATTGATTTAGGAACCGACATCACAGCATTCGGGGCATTCCCATAAGCGCTCCATCCCCATCCTCAGAAGCCAGCGAAGAGTTCCAAGCCACAATAGTACCAGTAGCAATCTGATTATATGTGCGTCTCGCCTTTCCTCTAAGCGTGGAGCATTGGCCAGATCCCCTCGTCACTCCTCACTGTCGCATTCTTGCCAGACCATGGTGATCCATTTGCTCCTCCGAGGTGTACACGTGCTCACACAAGGCCGCAACCACGTCTGCCTTATCATGCATCAATACTCCACCAGGTTTTGCAGAGCCAGCCAATCTGTCTGCCTGTTCATTCCCCAGCACACCGGCATGCCCCAGAGAAAAGATCCAGACGATGCTTGCCACCCGTGACTTCCGAAGCGAAGCAAGCCACTCTGCACGAAGCTTGCCTGTCCTCACCCTACTCAGCATGCTTTCTGAGTCAGTTACAATCACGATGTGTGTGTGTATCGTATTCTCCATTCAGCGGAAAACTGCACTGACTGCCTCCACCTCCATTCTTAAGCTAGATGTTGTGGTATCATATGACAGGCTCTCCTGCACCAAACGTCGACCATTAGCCTTTGTCAAGAACCCCCAGGCACTTCTCCTGCCTCTCAACACCGAACCATCTGTGTAGATAATCACATCACCCGAGCGAGCATTATCCTGAATTAGTTGCTGGATTTCCACTTCCGTGGCCCATGCTGGCCACTCCCTGCACTCCCGGCTCAGTGAGATTATAACTCTGCACAAGTCTTAACTGCAAACAAATGCACACACAAAACACAATATATAAACACTATAGTGACTACGTTAAGGATACATTATCGGGTTAGAAGAGTTGGTTCTGTCTGGCAAGAGACAAAGTGATAATCAAAATCTTGTTCTGAACTTTGACATAACAAAAAAACAATTTCCACGGATAGAACTATATGCCAGACAAAGACCACAATTAATATTGAAGAAACTGAAATGTCACAAACTTTAAATATCGTGGCTTCATTCTCAACAACAATGGGGACTTCAAAAAGTGTCAGACGCAGGCTGGAGATGGTAATGCAGAGCATTTATAGGCTGTTTGTTATTCTTGGGGAGTCTACGTTCAGTAATTTGCAAATTCTTTATGAACGTCTAGCACTCATACCATTGTATGAAAACCAACGCAAGGCGGTCTGCTTCCAAATCGTCTGCAGCTGTGTTTCGAACGCGGTGTTTATGATTACTAATTGAATCCGTTTGTTCTTCGCCACAGAGTCGATAAACAGTATCATGTCTAGAAACTGAAATACCGTGGACATACAGCGTGTATTTTTAATGACTGTGGTGTTTTTTTTTTTTTTAAATATTGCCATTCCAAGTTTTGTATTTACCTTTTATGTTGCATGAACTCCACAGAGGGTGAATACAAAACTTGAAACGGCAATTCTTTCGAAGACCGCACAGTCATTAAAAATACACTCTATCTACATTACAGTACATCCACAGTAGCTAGGAAACAACATTTATGGAAGAAGGCGTGATTCCTGGGGAAAGAGATATGGATCGACCAGCACGAAGTGGACACGTGACACTGCAAACACCTGGGCAAGAGGCAAGAGATCGAGAAACCTTCCAGCCCACCATACTGAGAGCGACGTTCTGCGAAAGACCCCCTACGTGATGATCACTGTCTATTATTATTCCAGGCAGAGGATGTTGTATTTGTTTCTTCGCCTTTTTCAGTGATGTTAAAATCGTTCTCTCCATCTGCTTCATGGAGATGTTTTGTGTCATCATCATCATCATCATCATCATCATCATCATCATCATCATCATCATGTGTAATGCCGATGATAAGTGTGGACGATCATGTTTCGCAGTCTTACACGATTACCCGAGTCGTGGATCAGCTCCGTGTTCATGACTTGACTATGCCACGTGTCCAAGCCATCCAGATATTTACTCCTCTGCCTTCCCCTTGTTCTTTTTCCCTCAATCTTATCAGTTGTCACCAAGGTCTCTAATTTGTTTCTTCTTATAATGTGTCTTTTGTGCTTTATTCCTTTTAAATTTCATTTTTACTTATATTATATACTCTCCGAAGCCGGAGAGTATTTGCCTGCATGGCGAGGAACCACCAGTCTGCACACCAATAAGCCAGACATGGGACAACGGATACTCACGCAAACCTCAGGTCCGGTATGACATCACACTAATGATGGACAACAGGATGTATTCATCGACATACAGGACTTCACGCTGGAGTTCACAGCCAACGGACACAAGCAAGCAAGCAACTTATATGATATATTCTGACCACGTTTACTTTTATTAGCCAAGTGTTGAAATCCGCTGAAATGATATGATCCTGATATTTACTTCTCTGCTTTCCCCTTGTTCGTTTCCCCTCAGTCTTATCAGTTGTCACCAAGATCTCTAATTTGTTTCTTCCTATGATGTATCTTGTGTGCTTTATTCCTTTTCAATGCCATTTTTACGTATATATTCTGACCACGTTTAATTTTATTATCCAAGTGAAATGATATCACCGCTGAAATAATATGAAACGTTCTCAGTGAAGTTAAACAGACATTGGAATAGACATCTATATCTGTAACTGTTCCACCTCAAGTCATGTTTTATTTTACACTATAAAAACCGTCAGCTATTGAAGGAACCTGAAATGTGGTGCAGGGTTAGCGGCCGCTTTCATTTCATTTATAAATTACATTTACAAAACTGCTTGTAATATGTTTACGTTTGTTTTCACTCCAGAATCTGGACTGTTGCTGGCGTGTGCAGACATATATCATGGTGGACACAATAGACAACAGAAAGAAGTAGTCATCATTTGATACACTAGACAACAGAAAGATGTATACATCATTTGATAAACTAGACAACAGAAAGATGTATACATAATTTTATACACTAGACAACAGAAAGATGTATACGTCATTTAATACACTAGACAACAGAAAGATTATACGTCATTAAATACACTATAGACATCAGCTGATCACTAGATCATCAATTGATACACTAGTCAACAGATAAACAATATAAAATGACATAAAGTAGTGCAGCTTTACATAACAGAATTACGACACATACAGGACGTTGCGGCGATTAGCCTTCATCAGCAAACAAACACATTCACAAACACAACATACAGTCAAGGAGATCTCCTGTGACTACATCAGAAGGTGACGACAGGACGAGAAGAACAAAAGGATGAAAAAAATGAAAGTAATGAAGAGAAAATGAGAATTGAAAATTGAAAAAAATATTTATACTCACCTCACAGTCCCGATCTGTAAGCAACTGAGAAAATCTCCGATGTATTCTTTTTATACCCGGTGATAGGTGTTACGGTTCAGTAAGCACATTGAAAGATGGGGGGGGGGCGGAGGCAGGAGGGCAGGACGGTGACTGGTCTGGTAGGGGTATCTGAGCAATCTCAGTGGATGTACTAACGAAGCATGGGGGGGGGGGGGGAAGCATGATGGTGGTACTAAACTAACCAGAACCCCATTATGTACTCATATGTTTTTATGAGGCGAGTCCTAAAGTCTGGGTGGACCGATATGCGCGAACGCACATACATACATATACACCGCTCTACAGACATATGTGTGCTTGTGAGTATGTGCACGGATATATATGTTTTTCTCGCTCTCTCTCCCTCTCTTACACCAACCCTCTCTCTCTCTCTCTCTCTCTCTCTCTCTCTCTCTCTCTCTCTCTCTCTCTCTCTCTCTCGTTCGTTCTCGCTCTCTCAACAATCTTGCTTCTTTTTTTTTTGCAGGTTCGCATGCCCGAATGGATAAGAACGAGTCTTCTTAAACATCCGGTGTGCTGATGCCGAGGTAGGCGGTTTAACCCCTACACCGGACAGCTGGACTAATATGTTGACCTGTCGTCCTTGACTGGGGGACGTTAATTACAAGTACCTCTGAGGTCGCAGTGGGTTCGTCTGATCTCGAGGGACACTGTTACTAGGGAAAGATTACCCACACGCAAAATTCAGCCCATCACTACTATAAATAGTGTGTATGCACTACGCTTGAGCTCAAAGCGAGCGGGCGCAAAAAAATATCTGAGCATTTTAGGAAGGAGCTACATTGTCGTGGACAAATCACCTGGCAGAAATCTGCTGTGAGTATAGTTTCGTTTAGTCGACGGATCAACATTGCGGCACACGGGTGTAACTCATAAGTGCTCCATTCTACTCCTAACTCCTGAATCCGGAGAATCTCAGCTCGAACTCCGTAGCACCGGCAGCGCCGTTAGGTTACTCTTTTTCGATTTCCAACTGCCAAGGGATATTTTACGTGCGCAACATTGCATTCGAGCGTCTGACCTCACTACCCAGAGATCAGGGGAAATTTTGTTACCAGACGTCCACGTGAAAAAATCAGGGCCCTCACAGGGGCTTGAACCCGGGACCTCCAGCACTCGAGGCGGACACCATGCCTCGAGACCACACAGCCTCCGCCTGCTGTGAGTATGTGAAGTGTTAAGACATTTTGTAGTTCTGAGCGCACGTGTGAATAGGTGGCTAGGCTTATCCTACCGTACACACGTCGAGAGCAACGATATCGTTAATAGTGGGACTCTTCGCTGTCTGTTGAACATAGGGACGCAGTACGTATTAAAATTGACTGAGTGCTATGAGGTCGGTACTTGGCTCAACTGAATGTAACTGAACTCAACGTCGAGAGATGACACGGCTGACCGAGCTCATATCATTCTTAGCATAACGTCATAATGATAACACCACAGCGCCCGCCTTAGGAACACAAGCACACCTATCGGAAAATCTGAAGAAGTTATACTCATATATTTTATTCGAACCGTTGCACATTATTTAAAATTTAACTTTTGTTAAAGATATCTCGGGTCATTGATTACCAACAATGGTAACACAATGAATGAAATTAAAAGACGAATATCTATTGCTCTTCAAAGACTCATTCATTCAGTAACATGTCCTTTGCAGAACCTCGCTTCCATAACTACCTTCCGGAAAACCTCTCGATCATAAGCAAGATGTCCCGAGTCCGATATACCCATCTGGAAATCATCCGCCACATCCTACACCCATCTTCTCTTTGGCCTTCCTCTTCCTCTTCCCAGGCATTTACCCCTTAATTACTGTTCTCTCCAAACTTTCGTGACATTTCAAGTGACCAAAATATTTCAATTTTCTCTGTTTTATAGTCTTTAATAGCCAACTTTCTTCAGTATTCAGCTCTTGAAGTATGGATGCATTTGTTCTTTTCTTTACCCAAGATATTCTTAGAACTCGTCTATAACATTTATATTCAAAGGCATGTATGCGCTGTTCAGCTTGTTTAGTACGACTTCAAAGACTAAAACAACTAAATAAATTGTGGAGTGGGACAGACAGAATTACAAAAATTAGATTTTTAAGACCTTGCATCTTTCCCATTGCAACATACGCCTGTGAGACCTGGGCACTTACTGTTGTTGTTTGTCCATCAAGAATGATGATGACCATTCATTTCATCCAGTGGGGTTGAAGGTGTGGAGCCGTGGGTTCTAAGATGGCTGATAAGGCCTATTTTGGCTCGAAATGTTCTTTGACAATGTGGACAAAGAATGCTTGACGTCTCTGGAGGAGGATTTCCTGCAGTGGTTTTTCTGTCCTGCCTTTTCTTCACAGCTCTTGCAGTCCTGGTTGCCTCACATATGACTGCACCTTTGCGCAATGATGCACGCCACGAATTTCGGTCTCTGGCTGCAGCCTCCCATGTGTCATGATGAATTCCAAAAGCATTCAGTGAAATTTTCAGAGTGTCTTTAAAACGTTTCCTTTGGCCACCTTGGGAGCGTTTACCACAACGCAGTTCGCTGTAAAAAATTCGTTTAGGGAGCCTGTGATCTGGCATGCGAGTCAAGTGACCAGCCCAGCGAATCTGATTCTTCATCAGTAGAGTGTGGATACTGGACATGGATGCTCTTTCTAGGACTTCAGTGTCTGGAATCTTGTCTTGCCATTTAATCTTCAGTAGCTTCCTTAGGCAGACTGTGTGGAAGTGGTTTAATTTCCTAGCGTGTCGCTGATAAACAGTCCAGGTTTCACAAGCATATAGCAGTGTGGATAATACAACTGCTTTGTAGACTTTTAGCTTTGTTTGCAGGCTTATTCCAGTTCTGTCCCATACATTCTTGTACAGTCTGCCAAAGGCTGCACTGGCCTTGGAGATTCTTGCATTCACTTCGTCATCGATTGTGGCAGCTTGTGACAGGGTGCTGCCAAGATAGGTAAATTTGTCCACAACACTTAGTCTATGATCATTCACTTTGATATTCGGCAAAGTGTGATTATTCCCTGGAGCTGGCTGGTACATAACTACAGTCTTCTCCAAGTTGATATTGAGCCCAAAGTTGGCACAGGCATGTGAGAAAGCTGAAACATTATGTTGCATGTCCGCCTCTGAGTTGGCGTATAGAGCGCAATCATCAGCAAACAGGAGCTCTCTGACGGTGCCGCTGTCAATTTTGGTTTTAGCTTTCAGCCTTCTGAGATTGAATAACTTTCCATCCATACGGTAGTTGATGTCTATTCCAATGTCGTCGTTCTCGAAGGCATTCATCAACATGGCTGAAAACATGAGGCTGAACAATGTTGGTGCCAGGACACATCCTTGCTTCACTCCATTTGTAACAGGAAAGGGTTCAGACAGCTCACCATTTTCCTGTACTCTTGCCTGCATGCCGTCATGAAATAGCCGCACTATTTGGACAAACTTTCGTGGACAGCCATATTTTGCCATAATCTTCCACAGTCCTTCTCTGCTGACTGTATCAAAAGCCTTGGTAAGGTCAATGAAAGTGGAGAACATTTCGCAGTTCTGTTCCTGACATTTCTCTTGCAGCTGCCTTGCAGCGAAAATCATGTCAACAGTTCCACGTTCTTTTCTGAAGCCACATTGACTCTCAGGAAGAAGACCTTGATCGAGATGCGCTGTGAGGCGATTGAGAAGAATTCTGGCGAGTATCTTCCCTGCAATTGAAAGCAAGGAGATGCCTCGGTGGTTGTCACAGGATTGGCGGTTTCCTTTACGTTTGTAAAGGTGGACTATTGACGCGTCCTTAAAATCTTGTGGCATGGTCTCGTTCGTCCATATGTTTGTGAAGACTTGGTGAAGCTGCTCTGTTAGGACCGGCCCACCTGCCTTGTATATCTCTGCTGGGATGGAGTCAGGACCAGGTGCCTTGCCGCTGGAGAGTTGCTGGATGGCTTTGTTTATTTCCACTATGGTTGGCAGGTCATCAAGAGTCTCATTGGTGGGAACTTGAGGAAGGCAATTGATGGTTTCATCATCGAAGAAGGAAGTTGCATTTAAGATTTTGCTGAAATGCTCTGCCCAGCGTTTGAGGATTTCTTTCTTATCGGTGACCAATGTTCCCCCGTCTGCACTGAGGAGGGGAACTATGCCTGCTGATGAAGGACCATAGACCGCTTTCAGTGAGTCGTAGAAGTTTTTCATATCGTGTCTGTCAGCAAAGCCCTGAATTTCATCAGCTTTGCTGCTCAGCCAGGAGTCCCGCATGTGCCGAAGTTTCTGCTGCACTACTCTCTGAATGTTCTTGAAAGCATCTTTTTTTGATGTTGACTTTGGGTCATTCAAATGTGCCTTGAGGAGAAGATGTTTCTCGGCCAGCAATTGGTTGATGTCTTCAGAATTTTCATCAAACCAGTCTTTATGCTTTCGGGGCACTTACTAAACAAGTTGAAGAGCGCATAAATGCCTTTGAATATAAATGTTATAGACGAGTTCTAAGAATATCTTGGATACGAAAAGAACAAATGCATCCATACTTGAAGAGCTGAATATTGAAAACGGTTGGCCATTAAAGACGATAAAACAAAGAAAATTTAAATATTTTGGTAACTTAAAATGTCACGAAAGTTTGGAGAGAACAGTCATGGAGGGGTTTATGCCTGGGAAGAAAGGAAGACGAAGGCCAAAAAGAAGATGGGTTCATGATGATGCTCTCCAGATGGGTGTATCAGACGCGGGACATCTTGCTTATGATCGAGAGGTTTTCCGGAAGGTTGTTATGGGAGCGAGATTCTGCAAAGGGCATGCTACTGAATGAATGAGCTGTCTTGTGGGCCAGGTTTTCTTATCAATCTACAATAATGGGAGAGGGGGTGGGGGAAGCAGAACAGCCAGTCTTTCCCTCCTGTAGCAAACGTCGACCTCGCTCATGTCGTTGTTAAGATAAATGTCCTAACGACAATATCCAAGCGCCGGTTATGACAGCACAAACACACCCGCCCCATGAGATCATGATGATATATATCTCTACGTGACGTTGTTTATAATTTAATTTTAACTTTTTTTTAACACATTGTGAGCAGATGACGTGGTCGAATGGTATGGGCGCTCGCTCCTGATCTGCTTCTGCGTTGAGGTAGGTCGTTCTGTTCCTACACTGGCATGACGTCGGGCTTAAACGTTCACTTCTCGGTGAAAAGTAGTGCAATATACTGAAAGTAGAAATGTCAGAAAATCAACCGGGGGTTGAACACAACGAGCTTCAACATGGCGGCCCATGTACTACGCGTTCTTGTCAATGTGGAATGGGAGAAGTAGAAGAATGTTGTAATCACAGACCACGTTCGTTGGTAGACATTGACCACAGAGTTACCACTGCGTTACTCGGGAACAGTTTACATCAGTTCAAACACTAGACAACAGAAAGATGTATACATCAGTTGAAACACTAGATAACAGAAAGATGTATACATCAGTTGTAACACTAGACAACAGAAAGATGTTTACATCAGTTGAAACACTAGACAACAGAAAGATGTATACATCAGTTGAAACACTAGAGACCAGAAAGATGTATACAACAGTTGAAACACTAGACAACAGAAAGATGTATACATCAGTTGTAACACTAGACAACAGAAAGATGTATACATCAGTTGAAACACTAGACAACAGAAAGATGTATACATCAGTTGAAACACTAGAGACCAGAAAGATGTATACAACAGTTGAAACACTATACAACAGAAAGATGTATATAGTTCAAACATTAGATAACAGAAAAAAGGATGAAAAAAGAAACAAAACAAAAGAAAGATGTATACATCAGTTGAAACACTAGACAACAGAAAAATGTATTACATCAGTTCAAACACTAGATGATAACAGAAAGGTGTATACATAGTTGAAACACTATACAACAGAAAGATGTATACAACAGTTCAAACACTAGACAACAGAAAGATGTACACATCAGTAGAAACACTAGACAACAGAAAGATGTACACATCAGTAGAAACGCTAGACAACAGAAAGATGTACACATCAGTAGAAACGCTAGACAACAGAAAGATGTATTACATCAGTTCAAACACTAGATAACAGAAAGATGTACACATCAGTAGAAACACTAGACAACAGAAAGATGTACACATCAGTAGAAACGCTAGACAACAGAAAGATGTATTACATCAGTTCAAACACTAGACAACAGAAAGATGTACACATCAGTAGAAACACTAGACAACAGAAAGATGTACACATCAGTAGAAACACTAGACAACAGAAAGATGTACACATCAGTAGAAACGCTAGACAACAGAAAGATGTACACATCAGTAGAAACGCTAGACAACAGAAAGATGTATTACATCAGTTCAAACACTAGACAACAGAAAGATGTACACATCAGTAGAAACACTAGACAACAGAAAGATGTACACATCAGTAGAAACGCTAGACAACAGAAAGATGTACACATCAGTAGAAACGCTAGACAACAGAAAGATGTATTACATCAGTTCAAACACTAGATAACAGAAAGGTGTATACATAGTTGAAAGACTATACAACAGAAGACGTAAGATGGTGCAAAATGGTGGAAGTGACCATGTTTTCACATGCACCTACTGTGGGCAAACATTTGCAGCAAGAATTGGCCTTACCAGCCACATTCGCCACCGCCATGGATCGTAGTTATTAAGCCTTTTTGAAGCACAATGTACCAAACTAGCGTCTGTCAAGACGGAAAGGTGCCAATGAATGGATACAACAGAAAGATGTATATAACAGTTCAAACACTAGACAACAGAAAGATGTATACGTCAGTTCAAACACTAGATAACAGAAAGATGTGTACATCAGTTGAAACACTAGAGACCAGAAAGATGTATACAGTTCAAACATTAGATAACAGAAAAAAGGATGAAAAAAGAAACAAAACAAAAGAAAGATGTATACATCAGTTGAAACACTAGACAACAGAAAAATGTATTACATCAGTTCAAACACTAGATGATAACAGAAAGGTGTATACATAGTTGAAACACTATACAACAGAAAGATGTATACAACAGTTCAAACACTAGACAACAGAAAGATGTATACATCAGTTCAAACACTAGACAGCAGAATGATGTATACATCAGTCGAAACACTAGACAGCAGAATGATGTATACATCAGTCGAAACACTAGACAGCAGAATGATGTATACATCTGTTGAAACACTAGACAACAGAATTATGTATACATAGTTGAAACACTATACAACAGAAAGATGTATACAACAGTTCAAACACTATACAACAGAAAGATGTATACAACAGTTCAAACACTAGACAACAGAAAGATGTATACATCAGTGCAAACACTAGACAGCAGAATGATGTATACATTTAGTCGAAACAATAGACAGCAGAATGATGTATACATCAGTTGAAACAATAGACAGCAGAATGATGTATACATCAGTTGAAACACTAGACAGCAGAATGATGTATACATCAGTTGAAACACTAGACAGCAGAATGATGTATACATCAGTTGAATCACTAGTCAGCAGAATGATGTATACATCTGTTGAAACACTAGACAGCAGAATGATGTATACATCAGTTGATACACTAGACAATAGACAGATCTAGCCATCCATTCATAGCAGAAATAACAGAAGAATGGAACTTACAAAGTGCACCTGTATTAATCAAAGAAGTCACAAACGCTATAAAACATGAAGAAACGAAACACGGCTCAACCAAATTGACTCATGAAAGAAGAATTAGAATTATATGGAGAATTCGGAAAAGAAATATTAATTTACAACATTAGATATGCCTAAACTTGTAACTTCATTTTTGGTTTTCTTAGCCGTCCATGGACGCGCTCTTATCAATAGACGATGGGGAAAAGCACAAGACTTTAGTAATCACAGACTCCATTCGTTAATTTCCGGTGACAAACATTGGCTATAGAGTTGCCACTGCGTGACCGGGGAAAAGTTTACGACATTGTTGGTTGTCTGTAACGGCGAGCTATCCGACGGTTTTTGGCTTTGGTGTGATATTTAAATACGGCCATTGATTGTGTCTGAGAACGTGAGCAGCCGAGATGGTAAACACGTGTGATAAACGTGAGTGGAGATTGTAGCGATTAGTAGACTAGAAGTGAGAGGGAGGGATGGTAAACATGTGTGATAAACGTGAGTGGAGATTGTAGCGATTAGTAGACTACAATCTCCACTCACGTTTATCACACATGTTTACCATCCCTCCCTCTCCACTAGAAGTGGAGAGGGAGGGATGGTAAACATGTGTGATAAACGTGAGTGGAGATTGTAGCGATTATTAGACTAGAAGTGGAGAGGGAGGGATGGTAAACATGTGTGATAAACGTGAGTGGAGATTGTAGCGATTAGTAGACTAGAAGTGGAGAGGGAGGGATGGTAAACATGTGTGATAAACGTGAGTGGAGATTGTAGCGATTAGTAGAGTAGAAGTGAGAGGGAGGGATGGTAAATACGTGTGATAAACGGGAGTGGAGATTGTAGCGATTAGTAGACTAGAAGTGAGAGGGAGGGATGGTAAACACGTGTGATAAACATGAGTGGAGATTGTAGCGATTAGTAGACTAGAAGTGTGAGGGGGGGATGGAGAGAGAGACAGAGAGAGACAGAGAGAGAGAGAGAGAGAGAGAGAGAGAGAGAGAGAGAGAGGAGAGAGAGAGAGTAAAATAAGAAGGAAAGACACACAAACAGTTACACAGACAGATACACTGACATGTCTCTAGTCAGAAACAAACAAGCAAATAAACAAGAGAGAGTGAGTAAAAACAGAAAGACACAGAGACAAACAGATACACAGATATATACACAGGTAGACAGACAGAAGCAAACATGCAAATACACAAACACACAAATGTAGGATAGAACAATGGTTATGGATATGATGTTTGCTGAAGTCGGGAACTAGACTTACATTGACAAAAAGCTGTATTTGTCACAAACACACAACCAAATATCGCTTGAGCGAACAAGTAATACAATCATGAGGAAAGTAATTATATACAAGGTTAACAATTTAATAAAATACATAGTTTATGAGGAAAATGTATGGATCGAGAAAAAGAACAGTGCAAGAAAACTAAAGGAAGAAACAATGCTCGAGACACAGACCAATGAGTATGCTTAGGAAAACAGAGATGGATTGGATCCGAAGACAGCGTTGTCTCTGGAGCGGTCACGGCTGGCAAACATTTGTTTCATTTTCGCGCCAGACATGCGGGGTACAAAGAAATGAGCAGGCTGACAGGCTTGCAGGACAGACTACTGTTGAGGGCGGACGAGCCATGGGCCAGGCTGATGTACTGAATGTTCTACGAGAATTAAAGCGTTTGCGAGAACCAAGTGATGACTGTGAATCTACAACCATGGTGGGACTGCGAGAAAAGCAAGTTAAATGATGTGTGGCCAAACAAGAGCACCATGCAGGAAGCCAAAGAAGATGTAAAAGACCAACACAGAACAGGTGTTGTAAGCCGCTACACGCTGCACGATATACTGAGGAGGGGATCCAAGCACTGAATGCTTCGATGTGCAATGAGAATGATCTGTCGATTAACTAACTAAAGCCAGAAATATTATGAATAAAGAAAAGGTGGGAGTTACTTGTAGACAAAAGAAAGAAAGGCGTGTATAAAAGCCTATCAAGAGGTACGAACAGGTAGACACCAAGAGAAAGAACGAAAGGTGTAAAGTTATACGCATAAGTTAAATTAATTGCATGTCCTTTACATGACGTCACAATCAACCCTAGCATTTTATTCACCTTGTGACTTACGATTTATGGCCTGACACATTTCGGCAGCATCTCGTCAGGTACATACTGCAGAAATCACATTGTGTTGTTTTGAATGTCTGAAACCCTATGAGTTACTATGCAATTTTTTTTTTTTTTTAGAATTAGGTGGTTTGTCATTGTTTTCTGAACGTCCCACGCCCATCTTAACGAAATCAACGCAAGGCGCCTGCAACCGATTTCGAACCTTCGAGGCGGTTTGTCATGGAATTGTGAAACACGTTCACTGCCCATAAACTAAACCGCCGGCATAAGCAAAAGACAACAGATAATATTAGAAGAAATGACGGGAAATAAAGCAAGAAAACAGTAGACAGAAAGGGTTGTGTGTTTTATCCTCATGTAGACCCTTTGCAGAGCGTCGAAAACACCACGGACTGTCGAAAAGCCCCTCGAATCCTTGCCAGTTGTCTTGCCTCACGCACTTTCATGACCCAAATTTCTTCGATGTCCTCATGACCCAAGTGTCTTCGATGTCCTCATGACCCAAGTGTCATCGATTTCCTCATGACCCAAGTGTCTTCAATGTCCTCATGACCCAAGTGTCTTCGATGTCCTGTGTCCACCTTCGAGCTGATTGACCCCTGCCTCGTCCCCCAGAGACCATACGTTCCATCGCTGCGCTTTCTAAACACGGTGACCTTTAACTGATTCAATGCCAAACAAAAAGTTGGTTTGGACCAAATATGGTGCACAATAAAATGAGCAATTATTATAATGTAAATGTTCATTCACTGAGCATTGAAATTGTGAAAGATTCTGCGAAACAAAATAAATATCACGATTGTGTACTATGGCGATATATCGTCTTTCTGTCTAAATGGGAGGTCACATTCGGCGGTACATTATCATTTGGCACTGAATCAGTCGTGTGTCAGGTCTTAGTCAGATATGGCTGAGCTATCATATGACGACACTACCTGCTTTCTGTTAGCGCCGAATGTTGGGCGTCGCTTACCAAACCAAACATCTCACACATTGTGCCAACGGCTTCGGGAGGAGGAGCGCAATTGGGAGGGTACAAGCCTTATCCTGGTACGAGGAAAGACCTAAAGACAAAATGTCATGGCAGGGCAGACCAAGCCATAATCCTTGGTTGGCAGCTGGTCTAGGATCGAAGCTCTAACAGGCGGATAGAGATAGCATTGCTTTGCTGATCCGGCAGCTTCTGCATCTTGCCTTGTTCCCGATGTATTGGTGTTACCTTTCCTCTGGGGTTAACTAAGCAGGCCGAGAGAGTGATCATTCTGTATGTGCTGTGCAACACATAGTCTCTATATTATAGCACAGGCTTTTTGCTATGGAGAGGTATAACGCCATCCCTGGTCTTAACCGGTCTCAAAAATGACCATGTATTCACGTGCATCCATTGTGGACGAACACTTACCGCGCTAATTGGTCTGATCAGTCACATTCGCTACCGCCATGGGTTGTAGTTATTAAGCCTTCTTGAAGCACATTGTAACAAACTATCGTCTGTCAAGACGGCAAGGTGCCAATGTAAATGTTATGAATCAGTTAAAATTACTTGTGTGTTGTTTACAGGACGTCGCAATCAACCAGAGCAATTTGCTTGCCTTCTTGTGATTTACTAGGCAATTTTAATGTTCATTTTGCCTATTAGACGATGATTTGCCAGAAAAGATCAAAGCGTTAGCTCTTAAACTTCCATTCCCTGATGGCGAGGTAAGCAGTTCAACTCCTATACCGGCATTAAGTTGGAATTCAACGTTAAATTCTCCGTCAGAAAGTAACGACAAACTACCGAACGTAAAATGCCCTAGAAAATCGAGCTGGGGTTGATCACAAGGTACTGCAAAAGGCATGCAACATTTAGTTTGCCTACTGATGTTCTTGAAATAAAAACACAGCCTTAAATCAATTAGTTCTAAATAGAAAAACCTCACTACTGTGTGTTTACTACGAGTACAATTTAATTACACCAGTTTAAACACGTGCTGAGCTAGGGCAGATAAGCAAGGTCATCCACCGGATACCAATCGCTCATGTTCCGCAGCAATTGACATCATTCTATTGGTTAAAATGTCAAACTGCCTTTGCTGCTATCTTGTCGTTTACTTTGCCCATTCTGATCTTTTATTCCTGCTATTACTTTGCTGTCTGGTAATTGTAATTTTTTTTTGACGCTTTTGCTTTTCGAATTCATCATCATGTGCTTGACAGCCATTTATTTCTATTTTTCTTGTAAATCTTATCATTGTCAATTTCTTGTATTTCTTTGTCATTTCATGTATTTCTTTATCATTTCATGTATTTCTTTGTCATGTCATGTATTTCTTTATCATTTCATGTATTTCTTTGTCATTTCATGTATTTCTTGTCTTCACCTCCAATCTTTCAAATGTTGCTTTTAATTGATTTAGTGCCAAAGGAAAATATATCGCCAAATGTGACTTACCGTTTGGACCGAGGAGCGATATATCACCGTACTTGGGTCGTCGTGTTATTCGTGTCGTTTCGTGATCAATCAATCATGTGCCATGCCGATAAGCGTGGGCGGTCATGTTTTGCCATCTAATGTCCAATTTTAATGCCCAGTCGATGGAAATATGACCTCATTTACTTGACCCCGTCATGATCAATGACACATAGCGACTCCAAGAAGTGGACTTTTGCTAAGAACACTTGGAAATAATGACCCCAAACACTGCCCTCCAGTTATTTGAACTCAGAAATTATGACCTCAAACACTTCTCTCAAGTTTGTGCACTCGGAAATGATAACCCCAAACACTTCCCTCAAGTTTGTGCAATCGGAAATGATGACCCCAAACACTTCTCTCAAGTTTGTGCAATCGGAAATGATGACCCCAAACACTTCCCTCAAGTTTGTGCAATCGGAAATGATGACCCCAAACACTTCCCTCAAGTTTGTGCAATCGGAAATGATGACCCCCAAACACTTCCCTCAAGTTTGTGGAATCGGAAATGATGACCCCAAACACTTCCCTCAAGTTTGTGGAATCGGAAATAAAGTCAACGATCCCTACAAACACCTGAAGGCACCTTGGGTATATGGTGTTATATTCATATATTTACAGACCAGGCGGCACTCAGCGGGTGATGTGGTCAGTTGGTGATGTGGTCAGTTGGTGATGTGGTCAGCGGGTGATGTGGTCAGCGGGTGATGTGGTCAGTGGGTGATATGGTCAGTGGGTGACGTGGTCAGTGGGTGACGTGGTCAGTGGGTGATGTCAGTTGATGATGTGGTCAGTGGGTCATGTGGTCAGTTGGTATTGTGGTCAGCAAGTGATGTGGTCAGTGGGTGATGTGGTCAGTTGGTAATGTAGTCAGCGAGTGATGTGGTCAGTGGGTGATGTGGTCAGTGGGTGATGTGGTCAGTTGGTGATGTGGTCAGCGGGTGATGTGGTCAGTGAGTGCTGTGGTCAGTAGGTGATGTCAGTTGGTGATGTGGTAAGTGGGTCATGTGGTCAGTTGGTAATGTAGTCAGTTGGTAATGTGATCAGCAAGTGATGTGGTCAGTGGGTGATGTGGTCAGTTGGTAATGTGGTCAGCGAGTGATGTGGTCAGTGGGTGATGTTGGTCAGTGGTTGATGTGGTCTGTGGGTGATGTGGTCAGTGGGTGATGTGGTCAGTGGGTGATGTGTTCAGCGAGTGATGTGGTCAGTGGGTGATTTGGTCAGCGAATGATGTGGTCAGTGGGTGATTTGGTCAGTGGGTGATGTGGTCAGAGGGTGATGTGGTCAGTCCCAAGCGCTCAGGACGCTTTTACTTCCAAAACATTTCCTGGTACCCATTGTTAACTGGGTCGACCTGGGAGTCAAGGTCAAGTCTGAAAATTTCCGGCAAGTCGGCGGCGATTCACTACCGCTCTTAGGTCTTCACACCTGTTAGGTCACGGCAAAATAAGAAGGATTGCCAGTTCGCTTCCCTTGCTCTCAGCTTTTACTTCCTGTACAATATTAGCAGTTGAATTAGACCCCAGTAATATAAATTCCCACAAAGGAGCAAGCAAGAAAAGAAACTTCCGATCGTCAGACAAGGCCCCACTTCCAGAAATAATCCTGCCACTTCAGGAAAGTAAAACCTGAGCCACTGTATTGGCAAGCAAGAGAGGTAACTACTATGCTTCAATGCTGCTACGAACCAGGGGACAGTATATTACATTCCGTCTCGAGATATACATTCAGGGAACAGCAGATTACACCCTGTCTCGTGATATACATTCAGGGGAACAGTAGTATATATCCTGTCTCGGGATATACATTCAGGAGATAGTAGATTACACCCTGTCTTGGGATTTACATTCAAACAGAAAGGGTCGTGTATACTTTTAAAAAAAGGGAAGTGCAGTAGCAAGGAGCTGCTGTGGGATGTGAAGTGTGAGAACCATCACATTTGTGTAGTCCGAAGTGTACGGATGTACAAGTGGTCAGTCTTTTCCCTACAGTTGTGAACGACTAGATTTAGCACATAACCCTTGTCCGACCGACCTCACGCCATGCCAGTACAACGTCCTAACTGTTACATCAACACGCCCGCTGTTATACGCAAAGTCAGCTCACAAATACACAGGTTTCTGCCAAGCGAACTGTTTATATACTTTTCATGCACAACATGCACATTTTATGTGGTTGTCTATAACGCTATGTCAACACGCATTACTTCGATGTAATTTACTGAGAGAGGTTATGTTATATGTCGCTGGGTGAGATTCTCCGAGGGACAAAACATTTAAAATGAGAGTCATAATGAAGATAACAGAGCTGCAAGTATGAGCTTGACATCAGCTTAACTTCGTTTTATTAGCAGACATTGGAACGTATATAAAGAAAACGAATTTGGCTTCTGTACAAGCCAAACAGGTAGGAAAACAAGCATTTAAAGTCATGACTCTGGCTTTTAAATCTGCATCTTGTCTGACATTATGGTTTCCATTTTTTCTCTGATTGGATGAATAACATTATATAGATATATCTGCGTGGCCGTAGGCTTTGATGCACTTGAGTTTAAGCATCCGGTGCGCGTATGGCGGGATAAGGGGTTCAACCTCTATTCCGGTCATTGTTCTTCATTGTTAGCTTCCCTTTTTCAGAAAGCAATGCCAAATTGTTGAAGAAAAACTTGCCTCGGAAATCAACCTCAGACTGGGATAGATCACAAGGTCCTGCAAATGATATGCAATATATATATATATATATATATATATATATATATATATATATATATATATATATATATATATATATATATATATATTTATAGATGAAGCGAGTGTCATATATATATACGACTAACGTGAGACATTTTGTATGTGTCTAGATTTGAGGAAGTGTGAGTGTGTGTGGAGGATGTGTGTGAGTGTGGGGATATGTGTGGGTGGGGGTATGCGTTTGGATGGGTTGGGGTGTGCGGGTTTTGATGGGTAGTGATATTTGTGGGTGTTGGTGGGATGTGTGGATGGATGTGTGGGGGTGAAAGTAGGAGTGTGGGAATGGATGTGGGGGTGTGTGTATGGGTGGAGGATATGTGTATGGGACGGATGCGGGGGATGTGTGTTTATGTGGGTGGAGATGTGTGGATGGTTTGAGGAAGTATGTGTGGGAGGCGGGGTTGTGTGGGTAGGGGATTGTGTTGGGTGGATTGGGGATGCAAGGGCGGGTGGGGAGAATTGTATGGTGTGTGGGTTTGAGATATGTGTGCGGTGTGTTGGTGGGGGATGTGTGAATGATGTGTGGGTGGAGGGTATGTTTGTGGTGGTATGTGTGAGGATATGTGCGTGGGTGGAGGATAGTGTGTGGTGTGGGGGATGTGTGTGATGGGTGCGGGGAATGTGCGTATGGGTGGGGTATATGTGTGGGTGAGTAGGGGATGTGTAGTGGTTGGCGGAAGTATGTGGGGATGTGTGGGTGGGAGACGTGTGCGTGGATGGGGAATGTGTGGGTGGGGGTGTGTGAGTGGCTTAGGGATGTGTAAGTGAGTGAGGGAGTTGTATGTGTCGGGGTGGGATGTGTGAGTGGGTGGAGGATGTGTGTGGGTAGGGGTACTGTGATCGAGAGATGTTTGGTTGGGGGTGGGTGGGTGGGGGTGTGTGGGTGCGTACTGGAGGATGTATGTGTGAGTGAGTGTGTGTTGGTGGACGGGTAGGGAATGCGTGTGTGGGTGGGGAGAGGTATGTGGTGTGTTGGTTGGGGATATTGTGTGGGTGAGGTATGTGTGTGTGGGTGGGGGATTTTTGTGGTGTGTGAGTGGGGGTATGTGGGGTGGATAGGTAAGGGTATCTGTGTGGGTGTGGGTGGGAATATTGTGTGGTATCTGGGTGGGGGATATGTGTGTGGTGTGTAAGTGAGGATGTGTTGGTGAGGAATATGTGTGTGTGTGGTGCGTGGGTTGGGAATAGTGCGTGGTAGGAGGTGTATGTGATGTGCGGGTGGGGGATTGTGTTAAGGCATGTGTGGGTGGGTGGAAGTTGTATGTGTCTGTGGTAGGGTGTGTGTGAGTGGATTGGGGATGTATGGGTGGTTAGGGAGATGTGTATGGGGGGGGGGGGGGGGGGGGGTAGGGACATGTCAGTTGGTGGGGATGTGTGTGTATGGTTTGGGGATGTGTGAGTGGATGTGTGGGTTGGTGGGGGATTGTGTGCGTGGGTGGGGAATATGTGGTCGCTGGAGATGTGACTGGGGGATGGGTGGTTTGATGTGTGGGTGGGGAGAGGATGTGTGGGTTAGGATGTGTATGTGGATGGGCGTGGGAAAGTAATGTATAATCGGGTTTTATGCGTGCTATTCCAAAATCAACGACCGATTGGCTGAAAAACAATAAACCAATTGCCATGGCGACACCGTTCTTTGCTTTCATCATTCAGTAGTCTTTTAGTTCACTACACATTAACCCACAGTCGTATTTGTTCAGTGGTTCACGAATCGCGAGCGAATAAACATGGATACTGTTATTGCCTTTCCCACCAGCTGTGAAATTCAAGGTATGATTCGTTTTCTTCAAGCAGAAGGTCTAAATGCGGCCGAGATTCATCGTCGATTGTGTCGTGTTTGCAGTGATAACTTTATGAGTAACATTTCTGTGAGGGATTGATGCAGGGAATTCAGAGATGGGCGTAAAGATGTGCATGATGAGGTGGACAAGGACGACATACATGTGTGACAGATAAGCTCAATCAAAAAGTCGAGCAAGTCGTAGTGGAAAAGCGCCGTTTCACAATTTCATATCTTTTTACAGAATTTCCACATATTTCTAGGACTAGTCTGTTTCGAATTGTCACAGAGGGGTTAGGTTTCCACAAATTTCTGTTCATGGTGGGTACCAAAACAACTGACTGACGTTCATAAAGCTCAAAGAATGGGCTAAGCTTTGAAGTTCCTTCTGCGCGACAGAGAAGATGGGGGTATATTTCTCGACAGAATAGTGACTGGGGACAAGGTATGGGTTCACTTCGCGAATGCAGAGACGAAGGAACAGTCAAAGCATTGGATGTATACTCCCCCCCAAAAAATCAAAAGTTCAGGAAAACATTTTCACAACGAAAAATAGTGGTTATAGTGTTCTAGGACAACAAGGGGATTAATTGACGGAATTCATGACAATGGGGACCACCGTAACGTCAGAAGTTTATCGTGAAACACTGAAGAAGCTTCGTCGGTAGATCCAAAACAAAAGGCGCGTAATGATTACCATTGGTATCATTATCCTGCACGTCGTTTTGGTAAACGCTCCCAATGTGGCCAGAGAAACGGCTTTAAAGATACGAAACATGGGAGACTGCTGCCAAAGACCGAAATTCATAGCGTATACCATTACACAAGGGAGAAGTCACCAGCAAAGCAAATAGGACTGTAAGAGCTGTAGAAATAAAAAAGACAGAAAAAACACCGCAGGACATCCTTCACCGGGAACCTCAAGCAGTCTTTGAACACATTGTCAAAGAATATTTCGCGCCAACATAGGCCCTGCCAGCCATATTAGAACTCACGGCTCAAATCTTTCAAACCCACTGGATGAAATTAATTATCATCATCATACTTGATGGACAAGCACCAGGTAATAATGGATAGCAGAAGAAGCAGATTATTGTAGAGTAAATAAAATAAAACTGTTTTCCCTTAGTGGATTTAAATACAGACGCCATAAAAAAAAATATTGCATATTTCGCTGCATCTCGTCAGGTGCACACAGCAGTTATGTGGACAAACAAATAACACTGTGACTGAAATACAAAGTACATTAAGGCCATCAAAGTAACGAGATTATTAAATGTGTCTATATATTGACACCTAAAGATAAAAGAATACAAATAAGCTGAAATTCACATCAAAGAACATACTTAACAGAAGGAAAATGGCAGAATTGTGTCCAGATGAACTACTACCGTGAAGACGAACCAAGAGTGTTCCGATGCTTGGCCACAAAGAGACGAGTAGAAAGAGGGGGTGGGGGAGTAGCTCAAATTTCATGTCTGTATCTCGCGCATGCCTACCTGGTATTGTCGACGTGGACAGTGTGGAGTTTAAAAAGAAAACAAAAAGAAAGTAACATATGGCTGTCACGGGATACTGCTAGTTTAGTGATTCCCTGATAACTTAAATAGTAAGATTAATTGCAATGTATGAGGAGGGTTAACAATCTAGTACTTCAGTCTGAGATGAGGATAAATTGAAGATCATTGACCGGGTGGTATAAAAATAGGATACAGTGTGAGGAGTCATTGACCATCGACTTAACGGACAAAACAACGCGGAGACATTGGGACGGGGGAACACACGAAGACGGTGATCAAAGAGTTAGAACTCTTTGATGTACGACGAGTGGTGAACGGAGAAAACGGAACGCAGCGGGCAACTAACGAATACGTGACTTCACAGACTTTTGATGTGGAGAATTACGGCAAATTTGATTGTGGATCAAAACACCGGAGAATTGGACACTGAGTATAAAGAGTTGAAAACTTGTTTTTGTAGTTAGTGTGGGCTCCCAAACTGGGCGGCGATTATCTATGTGTCCGTATTTCGGAAAGAAATATACGTCCCTTATTGTTTAAAGGCGATGGGATATTAGCGCGTCTGCGTTTGTGTATTTCAATTCTAGGACTAACATTTCTTTCTGTTAGTTCATCGGTTAGACGTTAGTGAACTCGTCTGTCTTATGTCAGAGTATCTTTCGGAAGCGTTTCATTACGGCTGGAGAAATGCTCTCACATAAGAATTAGTATGAAGCAGACTCATATCACCTGATTAAATATATATCCAACAGGTTCCACTACAACTCCTGACATACTCAGAGAAGATAGAAAGTTACGTCACTTGTACAGAGAAAGTTTTTTTTTGATAAACCAGTGACAGGACTTTCAATTTATAAAGGCACTTCACTTGTGCAGAGAAAGTGTAGAAAACCATAGAAAGAACTGTCATTGTAAAAAGGCAGGATGACCTAGAAATGAATATGTTGACACTGTAAACTAATATAAAGAAACTATGAATAACTCACGAACAGGTTCCATGCTTACAAAAGGTGTTCATAAACTAACTGAAGACAGTGTGTAGAACATTTATCGTGGAACTAGAATAAACTAACTGAAGACGGTGTGTAGAACGTTTACAGTAGCACTAGACAGTGTTGGACAGTAGCGATGTGTTTTCCATGATGGATTTATTAACGAAATAAAAATAAAAGAAACCTCTGTCTATGTATAAGACTTACCGTGATCGCATTAATTTACGGTGATCCAGCTGTGAACAGTTTTCAATAACGGATTACCTCCAGACTCAAGTGGAACGGAGCATCCAGGGTGAGAGCTGTCCAATTTATTTGTGGGATGTCTTGTGGCTTGGCCGTATGACGATGAGTGATCCGATACGAAGCAGAGACATTCAGAGTCCTATCTTGCACTCACAATAGAAGACACTACAAATTACATATACACATTCCATACATACAACTGACATAGTTTCAACAATAAATAAGTTTATTAATTGTTGGAGAAACTGTTGTCAGGTATGTTATGAAGGAATTAGAGAGAGAGAGAGAGAGAGAGAGAGGAGAGAGAGAGAGAGAGAGAGAGAGAAGGAAGAGAGAGGAGAGAGATGAGAGAGAGAGAGAGGAATAAATAAAACAAAACGGAGGAGTGTAGACAAAAGTCTGCCAAAATTCCCCAATATAAGGATTTTAAAGGTGTGTTTTGTTGTTTCCACGTTCCCCCCGGGACGACAAGGGACATTAAATGGTGGAGCAGCGAGGAAATTTAAACTGCATAAGAGTATTTTGCCACGGGGTATTTGGAATAGGGTAAATCCCTAGGGGTACAGGGCATATTTAAAATTCATTTTGGGAAATATACATATGATTATCATATTGATGACTTTTAAGGAAGATGTCCATGGGTTATGGTGCCATTACATTTATGTTAGAGACATTACATTAATTTTGGGGACCTTACAGTGAGAAAGATCCAGACAGGATGAAAGTGGATAGGTTTTTAAGACACTTTACCTATTTGTGCACATTTTTACACGTCTCATAAGTTTTATCCTAAATCTTTCTTGGGGTTTGAGAGAGTATTGTGGGTACTGTGGGGTGTCGTGGGATAAATAATATTTAGATGACATAGAAAAGATTATATATATATATATAAAAATTTTATATATATTATAAAATATATATATATATATTTTATATTTTTTCTATAGTGAGTAATTCTTTACTGCCTTGATTTTGTCTTTACTAAACCTCTAAACTTACCTTTTTTTAACTATGGCCACCCCAAACTAACCACGGGGGAAACTTAGGGCAACGGGGAAAAAATTGGTTTTTCTGGTTCGGCCCCTAACCGATTACGTACGGGAGAGGGAGAGGGAAATTCGCCAAGCAAAAAGGGGAAAGGGTCGAAAGGCCGAGGGGAATTGAAACGAAGGGAAATGGAAAAACTTTTGGACGGGGAAAGGGGCCCCACAAAAACAGAGAACATGAATACCGCAGCGAGAAATTAGAACTCAAAACACAAATTAAGGGAGAAATAGATGGAGCGGAAGTAGGATCCTTTTCCAATTGGTTCAACCAACATGAGTGGACCTAGCTCCCATGCAATGAAGTTTCCCTTAGCTGTTTATGATGAGCTGCAGAAACATTTGACCCTACGCAAAATCGCTTTAAAGGCCATGGTCAGTCGCTATGGGACTGGATAAAAGCAGATGGTGTCTTAAATTAGCCCGGGGTTACGAGGTTCGGGTTACAAAGGTCTACCACGTTACCCCCAAGGACATAAAAAACTACGAAGAGTTAAAAGCCGCTTTGATGAAACATTATGAGATCACAGCAAAAAACGATGGGAAGAAGTTTCGATCGGCAAGAAGAGAGCCGGGAGAGCTATTCCCCGCCTACAGTTTAAGGCTGAAATCATACCTCCAAAAATGGAGGGATTTGGCAGAGTTCAAGGGGGACTATGAGAGTCTGGAAGAGTATGGTGTCGACCAGATGCGCCAGCAAATGTCAAAAACCACTAAAGACATTTTTAGGAGAACAAGGGCGGAACGGTTTGATGTTGTGAATAAGCTGGGGAAAGATTTGTAGAAGTCCTTTGGGGAAGCAAAAGAAACCAATAACCCACCACAAAAGGTCAGGAGAAACCAGACCGAAAAAATCTAAAAAATGGGAAGGAGAAAAATGGAACCTTATATAAGACGTCCAAAGGAGAGTTCAGAGAAGGGGAAGGAAGGAAACCAGAGCACCTCGAATTCTCCAGCAAAACGACCGTGGTCTGAGAAGTGGTGTTCGATCTCCCAAATCGCCTTCTCATAACACAAAAGACTGCAGATCGAAACCGAAAAACTATCACTTCGCGGCATGCCAAATGATTCCTAAGAAGGTGATCACGACAAGGGTGAGGTCGGCGAAAAAACTCTGACTAAAAAAGCACACGGAAAGCTTGGAAAAGGGAAAAAGGTGCCCACAAATGCAGGTCGAAAACCCTAATAACTGTGGAATGCAGATTTCAAGGAAAAAGGGCGAGGAGGTGGAAACACTCCGGACCAAAAAGGCCACCTGTGGTTGAACTGATTGAAGTCAATGGGCCCGCAGGTTGCTTGTCCCCTACGATTCAGGGTTTTGGGTGGGGAAGCGGGGATAGATGCCAGCCTGGGAAGCCCAGACCAAATTAAAAGGGGAGACCATTGAGATACAGCCGGCAATGAGGAGTGTTTTTACCATGACGCTGCCAATCGCCAAGGTGGAGATTAAAGCCAGGTACTCACGGGCATTATTCCGCAGCTGTATTATGATTCCCTATTTCCCATGATCATTGGAAAAAATACGTTTTTTGGGGGTGCCCAAACAGCCACCCCCACAGGGAGCAGTACCCAGTGGATCTAAAGGGGAAGGAAAAAGGGGCAGAGACATATGCGACAACTCAGTGTAGGGGAATTGCATACTGCCCAGGGGAAAGGATACTACGTTGCTCCTTGCTACAGGAAGCTGCAAAGAAGTGCTGACTCACCAGAAGGGGGGACAGTACTTTCTGAGGAATCGGCTGCTTTACAGGAGAGCCGGAAGGGAGACAACTGCACGAGCAGTGGGTGGCCCAGAGACCTACGTCCTCAATTCTTCAGAGGGGCACACCATACCCGGGGAACGACATATGGGTCAGAGAGACTTGCAGCAAATTTTCCGGGCCCTTATTGCTGGCCAGGAATGACCGGGATGTACACCGGTGGGGTTTAAATCTTGTTCAGAGTGCCAGAAAGCACCACCCAACAATCGGACAAGAGTAAAAAAGCTCTTAAGGTGGGAAAACCAAGTGGAAGTATGGGTCAGAAGAGACTAAAATACTCCAAGTAGGTGGGAAAAGGGCCTTATCCTGTGGAAAAGGTGGTGTCCAAAAACTTTTACAAAATCCGGATCGGGGAAGAACTGAAAAACTCCCTAGGACTCATTAAAAAATATGAGGAGAGATCCAGAGCAAAGTTTTGCACTTTAGGGGGATGGCAGCCATTGGGAAAAGGTTACAGGTCCAGACGAAGACAAGACGCCAGTACTACTAGGAGGGCTTTTGGGGAAAATACGTGATAGGTCAATTTACCAAAAGGGGGAGGGAAAACACACGTCAGGGAAAGGAAAGAGTGAAACCTTCCTAGTAACCAAGTTCAGAAGGGTGGGGGAAAATCGGGGAAAAGGGGGAAATACCCCGGGCTCCAACCGAAGATTGGCTGACCAATCCAATTTGCCCGGATGGTCCTGGAAGCAAAAGTCCAGGAGGATTGGGGAAGACGATTCTGTCCAACGCGGACGAGGCGGAACATCCCCAGATGCAAAGCCTGGGGAAACCAAGAGAAACTGTAGACAGTGTTACAGTCAGGATGGGACGATCCGTCTGTATTGTGAGCCATCGCTTACGCAAGTCCAAAGTAGGCCGACCGGACGTACAGGGGCGAGGTGCCAACACTAATGTCTGCCATGAGTAGTATAATGGGCTGTCAGTGAGATCACCTACTGGATGAGGAGGTGAGCCATGTGAGGATCCAGTCATATCATCAACACGTTATGTTCATAGCTACTTCGCAGAAGCTCAACGCACGGTGGATGTGATGGTCGTTGTTGCGGGAACCGTATAACTTCACAGTGGAGTACATCCCTGGTAAGGAGAATGTAGGAGCGGATTTCCTATCTAGACATCCAACTCCATAGGAAGAGGAATAGGTTGTTGGATCATAGGAATCAAAACTACAGTGAGGAAGAGTCGACGCGGTCAACTCTCTTAAGAGGGGGCCTATGTCACGGGATACTGCTAGTTTAGTGATTCCCCGATAACTTGAATAGTAAGATTAATTGCAATGTATGAGGAGGGTTAACAATCGAGTACTTCAGTCTGAGATGAGGATAAATTGAAGATCATTGACTGTATGGTATAAAAATAGGATACAGTGTGAGGAGTCATTGACCATCGACTTCAACGGACAAAACAACGCGGAGATATCGGGAACGGGGGAAACACACGAAGACGGTGATCAAAGAGTTAGAACTCTTTGATGTACGACGAGTGGTGAACGGGAGAACAACGGAGGAACGGAACGGAGTGGGCAACTAACGAATACGTGACTTCACAGACTTTTGATGTGGAGAATTACGGCAAATTTGATTGTGGATCAAAACACCGGGAGAATTGGACACTGAGTATAAAGAGTTGGAAAACTTGTTTTTGTAGTTAGTGTGGGCTCCCAAACTGGGCGGCGATTATCTATGTGTCCGTATTTCGGAAAGAAATATACGTCCCTTATTGTTTAAAGGCGATGGGATATTAGCGCGTCTCCTTTTGTGTATTTCAATTCTAGGACTAACATAGATTATATATATAAGGTAAACTAAACCTTGGCGTAATAGTCTAGCATAGGGAAATAGGTGTTTTATGCTTGGCTTTTACCATTTCTTTCTGTTAGTTCATCGGTTAGACGTTAGTGAACTCGTCTGTCTTATGTCAGAGTATCTTTCGGAAGCGTTTCATTACGGCTGGAGAAATGCTCTCACATAAGAATTAGTATGAAGCAGACTCATATCACCTGATTAAATATATATCCCACAGGTTCCACTACAACTCCTGACATACTCAGAGAAGATAGAAAGTTACAGTCTACTTGTACAGAGAAAGTTTTTTTTTTTTGATAAACCAGTGAAAGGACTTTCAATTTATAAAGGCACTTCACTTGTGCAGAGAAAGTGTAGAAAACCATGGAAAGAACTGTCATTGTAAAAAGGCAGGATGACCTAGAAATGAATATATTGACACTGTAAACTAATATAAAGAAACTAATGAATAATTCACGAACAGTTTCCATGCTTACAAAAGGTGTTCAGAAACTAACTGAAGACAGTGTGTAGAACATTTATCGTGGAACTAGAATAAACTAACTGAAGACAGTGTGTAGAACGGTTACAGTAGCACTAGACAGTGTTGGACAGTAGCGATGTGTTTTCCATGATGGATTTATTAACGAAATAAAATCAAAGAAAACTCTGTCTAGGTATAAGACTTACCGTGATCGCATTAATTTACAGTGATCCAACTGTGAACATTTTTCCAATATCGGATTACGTCCAGACTCAGTAGGAAAGGAGCAAATCCAGGGTGAGAGCTGTCCAGTTATATGTGTGACGTCTTGTTGCATGGCCGAAAACGGGAGAAAGGATACGGCACATACGAATTCCAGAGTCCTATCTTGCACTCACACTAGAAGACACTGCCAACTACACATACACATTCCATACATACAACTGACATAGTTTTCAGCAATAAATATTTATTAATTGTTGGAGGAAACTGTTGTCAGGGTATGTTATGAAGGAATAAGAGAGAGAGAGAGAGAGAGAGAGAGAGAGAGAGAGAGAGAGAGAGAGAGAGACAGAGAGAGACAGAGAGAGAGAGAGAGAGAGAGACAGACAGACAGACAGACAGACAGAGAGAGTGAATAGAAGACAGAACGGAGGAGTGTAGACAAAAGTCTGCCAATATTCCCAAGTATAAGGATCTTAAAGGTGTGCTTGTTGATTGCACGTTCCTCCCGGGACGACAAGCGACAATGGCATACCTCCTCTTCTCTCCCTCTTAATTAAACATTGTAATAACCTCTATTGTATTGCTCTACGAGAAGTAAGACTTTTGCGAGAACCAAGTGATGACTGTGAATCTGCAACAATGGCCAGACTGCGAGAGCAGCAAATTAAAAGAGGTGTGGCCAAACAAGAACACTACGCAGGAAGCCAAAGAAGATTGATAAACCAACACAGAACTGGCGTCGTTAGCCGCAACACGCTGCGGGATTTGCTGAGGAGGGGATCCGAGCACTTATGGACTGAATGGTTCGATGTTCAATGAGGATGATCTGTCGACTAACTAACTAATTAATCTATTGTATGTTTACTCTACATACATAGTTGTCTTCATACGTGGCTTTTTCTCTAATCCTTCATATACACCAAACAGTGGACAGTGATGAACATACCAAGAGAGGGGTAAGACACAGATGTGTTTTGTCACCAAAGTCATGTATTATAAAGAACATTAAGGTAAAACATATTACATGTTTGGATACTAAGAGTCATTGCAGATGAACACCTCAGTCGGCGGCTAGTCTTTGCAAACATAACTGCAGCGTTAATTAAAGCAAGCATCAGAGACTGCCGTAACCCACTTGTATATCAAAGACGGACATCGATATCAGCTGTTTCTGTTAAATATCCCTAAGACCATATAGTAACACCTCGGATTTTCGGTGCCTTCAGTTATCGTCGGTTATGGTTTTCGTCGATTTTTTCCGCGAAAATGTGTCTTGGTTTTCTTCGGTTGTCTCGGATTTCGCCGGTTGCCTCGGATTTCGTCGACGTGCCCACATAGCTTCGCTGCTAATTCCGCGAAAAAAAAGGTACCCACACGTTCTTCTGCTCAGTATGACGTTGTTTTTCGTTGTGTAAGCATAATTTTCTAATAATAAAATACGAAAGTGGCATTAAAGTTGCTGACATCGGTCGCATGTACGGGAAGTCGCCATCCACAAGTTCCATTGTGGCAAAATAAAAAATGTGCTAACGAAACAGAGATCGCAAACAGTTGAAGATTTCGAACAGTTATTATTAATTTGGATAAATAAAAACCAGTTAAAGGCAATTATATGTGAAAAGGCCAGACTGTTGTATACTGATCTCATTAAGAAAATGCATGGGAAGAGTGCTAGTGTACTTAGTGATTTTAAGGTCAGCAGATGATGGCTTGAAAAATTCAAGGGGCACACTGACATACACAGTGTTACTAGGAACTGCGAAAAGTATTTTGGGCAAGTCTAAGGCCAAAAAAATAGCATTAAGCAGAATATATAATCTCTATAAAATGTGTTTTGGTATGTATTTTAGAGTTTCTAGAACGAATTAATTGGATTTACATTGATACACATAGAAATAATTGGCTCTGTTTTCGTCGGCTTAGGATTTCGCCGATGGTTTCCTGGCGGATTATCAACGAAAACCGAGGTTTTACTGTATTTGATATGATTACGAGGCACATGGACATGTGCCAGTCAAAAATATTAAACATCAAGCTGGAACTCAAAGTACTACTATTAAGCGGATATTGCAATAAATATATAATCACTTGGGTAGACTGCACTTTAAGATATTGTCTACCATGTGTGGTCACATACTGGAAAAATAAGTTATCGAATTTATTTAAATTTAATTTGTTAGCTATTGATCACGAAGATAAAATACTCGCTTATCAATCGTAGTATACTTTCTTCAAACTAAATATTTATTTTCTTTACTCTTTCTTTTATACTGCAAAAAATTAGGCTACTTGTCTCCCTTGTTTCTGGAAGAAAAAAATCATCATTTCTATTTATGTCCCCTGATACTGTGATTTCCTATTATACAGATGTCTACATTTTTACAATGATCGAAACGAGTTCAAATATTCATAACGCAATGCGGAAAGCGGGTAGTACACATAATACCAGAGGTCTTCTTCTTCTTCTTCTTTCGTTCGCCTGAACTATGTTTATAACTGCAATCCTGTCTCTTGTATGAATCTAACAGTCTTTTTTAGTTCATTCAGCGGTCCATAGAGTTTATCTTCCACTGTCTCTCTAGGCCAGAAGGTTCGCCTGGATATGTTGTAGTTTCGGCAATCCTGGAGTATGTGCTCTGCTGTCTGCGACGCCAAACCACATGTGCACATGGCTGAGTCACCAATCTTGAATTTTGTATACATGTGGTTGCGTAATCTATTGTGTCCTGTTCTGAGGCGCAGAATAATGACCTGTTCTGGTCTGTCCATAACGTGGTAGTCGTCTTGAGTAAGGTGTGGTGGCCTTCTGACTGATTTGATCATTCTTTTCTTTTGGTGGTATGTAATAGGCACATCTGGTTGTTCTTCTTGTGCTCCTTCCTTAGCCAATCGGATCAGCTCTGTCGTTTCCGGGGATTCCACAGTGGGATAGGTATCCACTGTATGGTGATCTTACGATGACTGCTAAGTTCAGAAAGTAGTGTCCTCAGAACTGGCAATTTCCCAGACAGGAGCGCCTCTATTACGGATTTTGCATCTGTCAATATCACCACAGGTTGTGTACCATGGCTGGTATTTTGTAATTTCTCTGTGGCTATCTTGATTGCCTCAATTTCAGCATCATAATTATGGCAGTACTTTCCTGTTGGAATTCTGGCCGTGTCTCTAGTATTATTTGGGTATTCTATATACACTCCCGCTCCTCCATTTCGAACAGCATTTTGTGCTGACCCATCTGTGTAGACTCGGATCCAGAGGTCCTGTGGGTATTCGTCATCAAGGAAGCTGAGAGTGGCTGTTCTGCGCTGTACACTGTTCTGTTCTTCCTTGTCAATTATTTCTCTCACTTTTGACTGGATTTATAGCGATATTATATGTTCATCTTTCCACGGGGTTCGCTCTGGAATAGTTGTCAGGGGGATATCAACTGTGGGAAGATCGATGGTTTCTCTGCAGAGTTGTTTGGCCTGGTGGATGAAACTACTTCTTTTCAACCGCCCCATAGCTAAGTTTTCAAATATGTTCTTCATAGGGTGGCCTGGCAAGCTGAGAAACTTTTCTGCTTGTATTAGTGTTTTTGTATCTCTGCGTTCTCTTAAAGCTTGTGTCCTCCCCATTTTCTCCATTGCTACTATAGGGGTTGATTTCATCCCTCCTGTGATGACTCTAAGAGCTTGATTTTGCACCTTGTCCAGCTCCTCCAATGTAGTTTTTGATGCTGAACACCACGCAGTTGACCCGTATTCCAAGTGTGGTCGTATGCTCTGTTGATAAACTTTGCTAAGTATTTTCCCACTGGCTCCCCAAGTGGTTCCAGTTAGCTTTCTCAGGATGGCAATTTTCCTTCTGGCTTTTGCTACTGCTTTTTTTTATGTGTTTTCTCCATGTCAGCCTGTCGTCGAATGTTACACCAAGGTATGTTGGTTCCTTATCTTCTCTTAGGGGTGTTCCATTTATCTGAATGCTCCCTGCCTTTTGTTTCGGAGAAAGGGTAAATAGAGTGGTGCTGCACTTGTCAGTGTTTATGCTGATACACCATCTATCCGCCCATGCAACAAATGTATCTACAGCTCTTTGTAGCAATATGGTGGCCACTGATGCATGTTCATTTGCGCTCCACAAAACCAGGTCATCAGCGTACATTGCCGCTTTAATTCCATTGGGTAGATTAGCAACAAGATCATTGATGAAGATTAGAAAAAGTGTTGGGGACAGGACTCCGCCCTGGGGAACACCGTGACGCAATAGTACTTTCTTGCTCTTGAGACCGTCTATCTGTACTCGGGCTCTTCTGTTGTGCAAGTATGCTTTTACCCATTTGTACATTCTTCCATTGACTTTACAGTTTCTCAGTTTCTTCATCAGACCTTCTTTCCAGACTTTGTCATAGGCTTTCTTCAGATCTATCCAAACCGCAAGTACCAGCTTCTTCTCTTGGAATGCATCCTCAACTTCTTGAGAGAGGTAGGTTGTCTGATCTTCCGTAGAGTAGCACTGCCTAAAGGCAGCCTGTTGTGGCACAAGGATGTTTTCACTTTCAATGTACCACTGTAGTCTGTGATTGATGACGCGTTCCATTGTTTTGCAGAGACAACTGGTGAGGCTAATGGGTCTGTAGCTGGAGGCAGTGGAACTATCTTTCCCTGATTTTAGGAGGGGTATCATGATTGCTTCTCTCCAGGCTTGTGGAACACTGCCTAAGGTCCATGTATTATTAAAGATCTGTAGCAGCTTTACTTTGGCCTCTGTTCCTAGGTTCCTGATCATTTTATTGGAGATACCATCAGCTCCTGGTGATTTTCTCATTTTCAGTTTTGAAATGGCTAGCTCCAGTTCACTGAATGTGATAGGTGTCCCCATAACCTCATGTATAACTTCCTTCTGTCCTGTATTTTGCCATTTCTCTCGAATCTCCTGTTGTTTCTCTGGACTAATTTCAATATTGTTATCTTGTGCGAATGAGTCCGCAAAATGGTCAGCTGCTTGCTTTCCTGTTAAGGTGTTTCCGTCTTTATGTAGCGCAATTTTTGAGTTTCTCCCTGTGCCCTCATCGTTAAGCTGTTTTATTAGCCTCCATAACTTTCTTGTGTCTTTTTCAAAGTTCAGTGACTCTTTTCTCCTGCCAGCTTTTCCGTCTAGCCTGCAGTTGGGCCCTTTGAAATTTGGCTTTTGCGTGCTGATATTTATTGAGGTGCTCTTGGCCTCTGCTTGTTTTCTACATATACCCACATCATTATGCAACTGTTCCAGTTCACTATTCCAGTAGGGTTTATAATGTTTACGGGCTCCTCTTGGTATTGTTTCGCGTGCTGCCTGTAGTGTGCATTTCCCAAACTCTTCAACTACTTTATTTATAAGCTCGGTCTTCTTACAATTTAATTATAACCCTAGTTGTATACTGTGCACAATAACCGCATCTACTAAATGTTGCAGATCTTGTTCGTTGTCTACAATCAATACATAACTCTTGCAGCAAATCTCTCTTAATAGGCAGATATTGAACTATTTCATTATTAATCTTATTGACAGTTGTTGTTTTCGATATATGATGTTATACTTCTGGGTGGATGCCAATGCTTGACAACGAGTATTGAAATGGTGAAAGAACTGGAGACAGTTCAGATGCGATATTTGACAAGAATATTAAGAATATCCTGGACAGAGAAGGCAACAAGCGGGGACATACTGGGAACTACAAGTGTAACACGATCACCCTCGAGAATGGAAGTAACAGAGAAATGAAATATGTGGGGTGTATCAACGGACTGAATAAATAAATTAGCCTTTGCCACCGTCTTGATAGCAACAAGTCAGAATGATCTACCTACAGCAAATGATAGATACAGCGGTTGTAGACAGTGAAAAAATGGGCCTTAGTTTGAATAATAGAAAGAAATTATGGTGAAATCAAAGAAGCAAATTGTGCTAAAATGTGCAATTAAGTACAGGTCGTTATTTTGGGGCAAATAAAGAATTTCAGATATCTAGGCACATGGATAACATTTTTTTTTTCACCACGTTATGAGAAGATAGAAACTGTAACATGTTGTGGCAACCGGAAAGATTTGCGGAAAGAGAGATAGAGGAAGACAGCCTGAGAAGATTCTTGACAGACTTGCATCATGGCACGGTAGGGAGTCAACACACGAACTGATCCATAACGTCGTAGATTGTAATTTGTGGAAAGGCCTTATGGCTTACGCCAGTCGGCAAAGCACTCAATGATGATTTTCAGTTAAATTCAAGCCGAGCGAGGCTCAAGAAGAAAGAGAAGGTGTGTACGGACAACTTAAACCGCTGGGCAACTAACAATACTAGCACTTTCAGCTTCATTAAACTATCAAATTACACAGAGGATTTAAGAATCTTAACTGCCGATGCCATTCAGCCAAAGTACCAGAAGCAGATGATCTTGCATTTGATACTTCGAAAAGAATGTTGATACCTTTAAGTTGTATTTCCGCTAGCTTTGTAATGTATTCTTCATTCTTCTTCTTCTTCTTCTTCTTCTTCTTCTTCTTCTTCTTCTTCTTCTATAGTTTATGCCATGAGTCATTGGTGATCATGTCTGTCCACAGCCCTCTGTCCTCGTGTTCTGCCATTCTTTTCTGATACTGACGTTCCTCCATGCCATAATGTCAAAATATCCAGCATCTGTTCTGCTGGTCTTCCCCTGCCTCTCTCACCCTCCAAACTTCACGTCGTGACGAGGTAACCCACCTTCCTTCGTGATATGCTCACAGAATGCGGGTTGTTCTCTTCTATTGCGTTGTTACTTCCACTACAAACAGACAGCACAGAAATATCACAAGGGGGGGGGGGGGGGGGGGGGGGGGTGTCTTTTAGCTCACTGATCAGAAATGCAGAACAATAAAGGAAAGGAGCACAACTGAGGGATAATAAATGCAAGTAAGGTAGCCGCAGTAGTGTTGTGGGTGTCAAGGGTTCGATCCGCACCGGGGCGGAAACAATGTTTTTTTTTTTTAATTCGCTCGTGTTGAACTCAAGCGTAGTCCATACATGTGCTACTAGTTCTTGTGAACTGGACTGATTATTGCTATTGCGTGTGAATTAGCTTTCCCTATAACCGGTGTCCCTCGCCAACAGGCGAACCCACTCCGAATTGAGACACTTGTATTTTGCGGCTTCAAGTTTAGGACTAGACGTCAACATTTTAGACCAACTGACCGGCGTAAGGGTTGAAGCGGTTACCTCGGCATCAGCACACCGGAAGTCGCTACCTTGGTATAAGCACACCGGAGGTCGCTAACTCGGTATAAGCACACCGGAAGTCACTACCTTGGCATCAGCACACGGAAGTCGCTACCTCGGCATCAGCACAACGGAAGTCGCTACCTCGGTATAAGCACACCGGAAGTCGCTACCTCGGTATAAGCACACCGGAAGTCGCTACCTTGGTATAAGCACACCGGAAGTCACTACCTTGGTATGAGCACACCGGAGGTCGCTACCTCGGTATAAGCACACCGGAAGTCACTACCTTGGCATCAGCACACCGGAAGTCGCTACCTCGGCATCAGCACAACGGAAGTCGCTACCTCGGTATAAGCACACCGGAAGTCACTACCTCGGTATAAGCACACCGGAAGTCGCTACCTCAAAATCAGCACACCGGAAGTCGCTACCTCAATATCAGCACATCGGAAGTCGCTACCTCGGCATCAGCACACCGGAAGTCGCTACCTCGGTATAAGCACACCGGAAGTCACTACCTCGGTATAAGCACACCCGTCATGCTGACCTATATTTGTAAAATTGACATGGGCTCTCAGGTCGACCCAGCCTCAAATACACGAGAAACACAACAACGCCATGGGAGAATATGAATTGTCATGAGCAGTCAAAGAACTGAAATACTTGCCCGTGTGTTGCCGGGGCCCATACGGGGGAGCAAAGAATAGTAACACTGTTGCGTACCATGCACGTCGTAAGAGGCGACTAAGGAAGCTATGGTTCCGTCGCCATTCTACTGAGTGAGTGCGTGGCGCCACTGTGAGCTGTTAATTTCGCCTGGAATGCTTTTGCATCTGCCCGCGGTTGTTTTTAGTGTGAACTGCATGTTCGGAACTGGCGGTCGGCTGTTGCTGGATTGACTAGTTTGCCTTTTCGGTTCACGGGTGCATTTTTCAGGAGACTCCTGGGAGTCGTCGCTGTAGCTACGGAGTTCGTGCTTTGTGCGGTGCTTTCGGTGGGTCGCCCTTCGGAAAGAGACCGAGCCATATGGGATAAAACCCGGGTCAATGAAGTCTTTCTGGTGACAGCCGTTTCCATCGACGATGAACTGTATTTTTCATGGAGGACTTTTGTGTTGGCATTCTGGCGGCTGGCATTATGCACAGTGTACCTGTGCGGGCTGTTGGCTTGCCGACACTCCTGTCTATTCCATTGTTCACATGGGGCAGTGAGGAGCATTTTGTGTGATATCACTGGCACAGGAACGGGGCAATATGGGGACAATCCGTTGCCGTGAAGTTGGAACCGCGACTTACTAAATAACTTTACGACCATGATGATGATGATGATGATGATGATGATGATAATGATGATGATGATGATGATGATGATGATGATGATGATGATGATGATGATGACGACGACGATGATGATGATGATGATGATGGTGGTGGTGGTGGTGGTGGCGGCGGCGGCGGTGTTGGTAGTGATGGCATTGCTGGTGGTGCTGGTGGTGGTAGTGGTGGCGGTGGTGGCAACGATAATAAAGTGGCACAAATAAAGAAACACAGTTTACAATATATGGGTATAAACACACTGTCATAAATAAACTATATACTCTGGTTTACTTTCCACACTTTTTGCGGAAATTATTTTTAGAAAACATCAAAACATAGACCCTCATAACCCAAATAAGGCAGAGAAAACGCACACAGGGAGCACTGTTTGTGAGGCAGCGAAATCAGAAATCGTGACCATTAAAAAGGAATAGAAATGACTCCAGTCTGGTTAGTATCATAAATCTACAATAAAGTCTCCCTTTGGCCGCGGAGTTACATACACTACACGGCTTGTGTTGCCTTACGTAGATGAAGATCTAGTCACGTGAATTGTAGAATGCGATACAAAGACAATCAAATGTACACACGTGTGATGGTACCAACATTAACGGCAATTGTGTGGCATATGCTGCCATACACACACGTGTGATGGTATCAACATTAAAGGTAATTAATTGCGTGACATGTACTGCCATACACACACGTGTGATGGTGCCAACATTAAAGGTAATTGTGTCGCATATGTTGCCATACACACACGTGTGATGGTACCAACATTAAAGATAATAGCGTGGCATATGTGGCCATGTACAAACTATTGAACTAACACCGCTTATTAAATCACAAAGAGTGAATAAATGTTGGGGTTGATTGCAACGTCCGTAACATGTAACTAATATTTTATTTTAACTGTCATATATCAAACAGAGAGATTAATGCTATTGCCTGCCGGTCAATGAAACTAGGTTTGAATCTCACTACAAGCTGATTATTTCGTCCCAGCATAGTTCACAGGTTTACCGTGCCTCATAAAACAGATTGCTTCACGTTCTGGGACTCTAAGATGAGTAGCTTAATTAAGGTTTTTTTTTTTCAGTTTTCTTTTTCCTCTATTTCGTATTTTTCGTTTCTTGTTTTGTCAACTGTTTCTGTTCTTCTCATTCTGCTTATGGTGCCTTAATGAAGTTATTTTTGTTTCATCTCCGTGATTTATATATGGGTTTTCTTTTGTCCTTTGCTGATGAAGGCTTGTCGACGCAACGTCATTTATTTTCTGCAAGATTGTTCTGTAAAGACGCTTCATAATTCATGTGTTATATTGTTTTCATAAAACAGCCACCGAAAAAACGTGTGGAAGTAAGATGGCCCCTTATCCTAATCACCTTTCGCGTTGTATTTATTCCAGAAATTATGACCCTAGAACAGTGCGCCTGTGTGTCATGGTTGTGTGACAACGATCATCCTTTTCTCACTTTACTACATTTCAGGAAAGTAACAATATTTCAAGCTCTCTGCCACTTCCAATAGACTCAGATATTTTATATTCCATGGTGAATACTTCGAATTAGTCATTTCCGATCTCAGTCCAGAATTTACTATGGGTCTCTTGTGGAACAATGAACTATTCTCAACAGCAAAAGTAGCTTTAATAACCGTAGTAGTAGTAGTAGTAGTAGTAGTAGTAGTAGTAGTAGTAGTAGTAGTAGTAGTGGTAGAACTAGTAGTATTAGTAGTAGTTGTTGTTGTTGTAGTAGTAGTTGTTGTTGTTATTGTAGTAGTAGTAGTAGTAGTAGTAGTAGTAGTAGTAGTAGTAGTAGTAGTAGTAGTAGTAGTAGTAGTAGTAGTAGTAGTTTTTTATTCGTGTTGCTATTGATATAGTATTCGTTGTTATCATCACTAGTTGCGGTTGAGACATAATACTTCGTTAGAGAACCGACATCGCTGCACTCGGGGCAATTCCACACATACTATATCTCCCTTAAAAGACACCCACCGAGGAGTGCCCATGCTGATAGTTCCAGTAGCAGGTTGATTATATGTCCGTCTGGCTGCTCCTCTATGCGCTGAGAATTGCCAGGACACTTTACTCAAGGACCAAGAAGGGACACAATGCCTTGAGAATTGTCAGGACACTTCACTCAAGGACCAAGAAGGGACACAATGCTCTGATAACGACAGCAAGAGGGGACATGCAGTAAAGACTGTTACTGGATTAAGAACGCTTGCGAATTATTTCAATTTTCTTCTTTTTCCAAAGCGAAGTAGTTGGGGACAAGACCTTTGGTTAATCAACACAGAACTGGTACAATTAGTCGATATACGCTGGTGGTCTGGAACTGCTCATGTCATCTCATAACCAACTGCTGAAGCCGGAGCGTGTCGTTAAACAATATCTACAGGGGTTTTCGTTCTTTTTTTCTGGTCTTGTTCATATTTAGAGCAGAAGCAAGGATATATTTTCGTTTCAAAAACAAGAACAATCAGTCAAGAACCCTTTCACAATTCATAAGCCGTATTAGGAATATGGTGCTAGACTTACAGTTGTAGACCAATCAGTAATCCAAGTGTGATGTGGCCAGTATCACACCGCTCGCTTTCACTTCCCTGGTACCTATTTTAGGCTCGAGTGGCAAGGGAACCCAGGTCAATTTTAAATATACGACCCGATTGCGATTCGAACTTGTGAACACTGGATCGGCAGGCGAACATCCTGCCACAACGCAACAATGGCTCCAAAAGCTGCTGCTTCTTCTTCTTCTTCTATTCTTCTTCTTCTTCTTCTGCGTTTATCCTGAGTGTGTATTTTTTTTTCCAGATGCAATTACGTTGTGCCAAGTTTATTTGCGCTCTTAAGCCGACACATCTGACTTCTGCGGATGTTCGTTGACCGGGTTAACCTTCACGGGCAATAGTTTCTAAACCTGCATTATTTTCATTTTCAGCGTACAGGACCATCCCTACGTTGATTTGTTCTCTTTGAACATACACAGATGCTTTAACTGCAATTATACAACGTGTTATCTCGAAGAGGTTGCCAGACAGATGCATCATACACCACATCACCAACCAACAACAATCCAGGCCGTGCAAAGTGGTAAACGGTTCGGAGAATCAGCGGTGTTAAGTATAATAATACCAACTCCAGGGTCGTAGTGCGTGTAACCGAATCTATCCATGGGGCAGCTGATTACATCCTGTCTCGGGAAATACATCCCGGGGACAGGGGACATCCAGTCTCGGGATATACATTCAGTGGACAGTAGTTTACATTCTGTTTCGGGATATACATGGCCGATGCTCGACGCTCAGAGGAAAGGCGAGACGGACATATAATCAGGAACAGCTACTGGAACTATTAGTGTTGGAACTCTTCGCTGGCTGCTGAGGATGGGGACGGAGCGCTTATGGGAATGTCCCGAATGCTGTGTTATCGGTTCCTAAATCAATCAATCAATCAATCAATCTCGGGATATACATTTGGGGGACTGCAGTTTAAATCCTGTCTCGGGATATACCTTCAGGGGACAGTAGATTACATCCTGTCTCGGTATATACCTTCAGGGGACAGTAGATTACATCCTGTCTCGAGATATACATTCAGGAGACAATAGATTACATCCTGTCTCGAGATATACATTCAGGAGACAATAGATTACATCCTGTCTCGAGATATACATTCAGGAGACAGTAGATTACATTCTGTCTCGGGATATACATTTAAACAAAACAGAGTCTTGTATACTTTTACAAAACGGGAAGTCCGGTAGCAGGGAGCTGGTGTGGGTATGTGAAGTGTGAGAACTATCACATTTGTGTAGTCCCAAGTGTAGAAGTTAGTTGCATGTCCTTTACATGACGTTTGCAGTCAACACCAGCACATTTTCTGCTATTGTTGATGTCTTGGCAAGTTGTACGTTAAGTACGTTGCCATTGCTTTCTGAACGACCGACACCGATATCAAACCAGCGCAACGCGGCCTGCTGCCAAATCGCGCGCAGCTGTGATTCAAATGCGGGGATACGGGATCACGAACCGCGTACGTAACGCCTTCGCCACGGAGAACGGCAGTTCGAAGTGTACGGATGTACAGGTGGTCAGTATTTTCCCTCCAGTTGTGAACGTCTAGATTTGGCACCGAACCCTGGCCCGACCACCTTCATGCCATGCCAGTACAACGTCCTATCTGTTACACCAACACGCCCGCTGTTATACGCAAAGTCAGCTCACAAATACACAGGTTTCTGCCAAGCGAACTGTTTGTATACTTTTTATGCACAACATGCACATTTTATGTGGCTGTCTATAACGCTATGTCAACACGCATTACTTCAATGTAATTTACTGAGAGAGGTTATGTTATATGTCGCTGGGTGAGATTCTCCGAGGGACAAAACATTTAAAATGAGAGTCATAATGAAGATAACAGACCTGCAAGTATGAGCTTGACATCAGCTTAACTTCGTTTTATTAGCAGACATTGGAACGTATATAAAGAAAACGAATTTGGCTTCTGTACATGTCAAATAGGTAGGAAAACGATCATTTCGAGCTATAACTTCGGTTTTAAATCTGGATCTTGTCTGATATTATGGTGTCTAATCTTTCTCTGATTGGACGAATTCTTTAACAGTGTATAGATATATGTTAGTGGTCGGTAAGCTTTAATGCACTTGCTTTTAAGCATCCGGTGCACTTATGGCGGGATAAGGTGCTCAACCCCTATTCCGGTCATTTGGTCTTCAATTGTTGACTTTTTGTTCAGAAAGCAATGGCAAACTACTGAACATAAACTTGCCTTTAAAATTGAACATCTGCACAATGTTACTGACTGAGACTCTTTACTCTTCAACTTCTCTGCATACTATAGTCATCGTTAATTGAAGTATTCACAGTTAATTAAAATCACTGTTTAGGGCACTCAACCACTGACAAATGAGTCTTTTCATGATACCCAATCCTAACTCATTCGAACTATTACTCTGTAGATCCTCCTTGTGGACCAGTGTCCAATTGCAGAGGTCATTTAGTAAAACTGCACTCTGTGTGATTGCCGTGGTCCACCTCTCTTAGTTGTCCTTACGTTCTCAGACCCAGTAGAAGCTTATGTAAGCTATTCCGTTACTAGAATTGAAACCACCAAGTCACATCACTGACAAATGTATGTCGCCTTTAAACAACACTAGACACCGTGATTTATTTTCTTATTTGGAACTGGAACAGATCCACACTCCACTTCGTGTTAATCCAGCCTGCACACTGATTGCAAAAAGTTTATCCCCTGCCGCGAACTGTGTCTCAATGACGTCACTGCCTTGGCCAGAATCCAGATGCATGAAAACTCCCCTTCTTTTCATTCTTCAGATCGGGGTAAACAGTATGCCGACTTGTCCCCCTTTGATACGGACTTCCTTCTCCTGTTCTCAGAGAATCTTGGTTGGCGTTTGATCTGGGGAACCTTTTCCAACAACAAAGGTTTTTCGGCTGCCCAGAAACGACTATCTCTGGCACTCCATCAATCTGATCGGCATCTCCAGTTGTTCAGTGACATTCATCATTAAAAGGACATTATATGCGCAAATTCATTCTTGTTCACTGACTGGTGGATGTGTGCTGCAGTGGTGACTTGTGGTGTGAGACAGGTGGCTAGCTCAGCTTCCACTCTGCAGTAATATAGAAGGAGCATTAGAATCTAGACAACGACCAATCTCATTCTGGTGCAAAAGAGCTTGTGTCAACATCCTTCACCGGGAACCTCATGGAGTCGTTGCCCACGTTGTCAATGAATACTTTGAGCCAAAATAGGCCATGTCAGCCATATTAAAACTCAGGGCTCAAAACTTTCAAACTCACTGGATGAAATGAATAATCATCATCATACTTGATGGACAAACACCAGGTAATAATGGACAGCAGAAGAAGCAGATTATTGTAGAGTAAAGGAAACAAAACAATGTTTTCCCTTAGCGAATTTACATACAGAAGCCATAAACAAAACATTGCATATTTCGCTGCATCTCGTCAGGTGCACACAACAGAGTTATATATCAAATGAAGTGGACAAACTAATAGCACTCTGACTGAAATACAAAGTACATTAAGGACATCAAAGTAACGCCATTATTAAATGTGACTATATATTGACACCTAAAGAGTTAAAAAATACAAATGAACTGAAATTCACATCACAGAACATACTTAACAGAAGGAAAATGGCAGAGTTTTGTCCAGATGAACTACCACCGGGATGATTGATTGATTGATTGATTGATTGATTGATTGAGCAACAGACATCACAACATTCGAGGCATTCCCATAAGCGCTCAGTCCCCATCCTTAGCAGCCAGCGAAGAGTTCCAATACCAATAGTACCAGTAGCAATCTGATTATATGTCCGTCTCTCCTTTCCTCTGAGCGTCGAGCATCGGCCAGATCCCCTCGTCACTCCACGATGTATCTTTCTTGCCAGACCATGGTGATCCATTTGCTCCTCCGAGGTGTACATGTGCTCCCACAAGGCCACAACCACGTCTGCCTTGTCATGCATCAATACTCCGCCAAGTTTTGCAGAGCCAGCCAATCTGTCCGCCTGTTCATTCCCCAGCACACCGGCATGCCCCGGAGAAAACATCCAGGCGATGCTTGCCACCTGTGACCTCCGAAGCGAAGCAAGCCACTCTGAACGAAGATTGCCTGTCCTCACCTTCCTCAGCATGCTTTCTGAGTCAGTTACAATAAAGATGTGTGTGTGTGTGTGTGTGTGTGTGTGTGTGTGTGTGTGTGTGTGTGTGTGTGTGTCGTATTCTCCATCCAGTGGAAAGCTGCACTGACCGCCTCCACCTCCATTCTTAAGCTAGATGTTGTGGTATCATATGCCAGGCTCTCCTGCACCAAACATCGACCATTAGCTTTTGCTAAGAATCCCCAGGCACTTCTCCTACCTCTAAACACCGAACCGTCTATGTAGATAATCACATCACCCGAGCGAGCATTATAATGAATTAGTTGCTGGATTTCCACTTCTTTGGCCCCTACTGGCCATTCCCTGCACTCCCGGCTCAATGTGATTATAACTTTGCACAAGTCTGACTGCTCCGCTGCCACTCTGACCCATTCCACTCCTTGCCTAATGTTCTCCAAGATGCACACCTGTCTGATCGTACCCTCCACCTGAGCCATCCATGATTTCCCTTTTATCAGTCGCTGACCCTTAACTGCATCCAGCGCCTCATGCAAGGGTGATCTGTCTCTGCAGGTACTCTGAGGTATGCCATCGCCTGCATCACCTTGAGCCTACCAGCAGCAGTCGGCAAACCAAGGATGTAGCGCATACACACTATTGGGGTGTCTCTGGTGCATCCCAGAATGACCCGCTTCGTTCTGTATGCGCTATAATTTCACCAGCTGAATCTTTGAGACAGTGAGCAGTCCTAGTCCATAATCAGTCACTGAGAGGATCAAGTGCTGGTATAGCGTGAAAAGCATTCTCTGCTCTGTGTACATTGCAGCCATAGTTTTAAGTGCATTGTGTCCCTTATGAGATCTTGTCACAACCGTCTCCACATGGTCCTTGAAGGACAGGCTCCTGTCAAATGTGATTCCCAGATACTTCAGTTTGTTCTCTCTGTTGACGCTTCTACCATCTATCGCGAGGCTTGGGACATCAGCTCTCACAATTCTGTTGTCCAGAGAGCACCACAAATCAGCCGTCTTTTCTGGGTGGATGACAGCACTCATTTCAGTGCACCAGTCAATCAACCAGTCTCTTCCCTGCCTATATGCAAGAATATCATCTGCAAATGTTAGTATCGTTCCAACCCCTGGTGCTTCTAGGTTTGCAATCTTGCTCGTATACACGTTAAAGAGCTACCGGTGAGATTGCAGATCCTTGTGGTAGTCCCGGGGTTAAAATATGTGGCTCTGAGGTCCATGCACCCAGACAGAGAGCAACCCGCCGACGACGAAAATGCAGGACGGCTGCTCTCCAGTTCACCAACCAGGGATGGACCCACTTCTCCATCAGTGCGGTCATAAAAATATCATATCGAACTCTATTGTACGCATCCTCGAGATCAAGCGCTGTCGCCATCGTTTCCTTTCTACTCTGGAACCCCTCATGAACGTCAAATGCAAAAGTGGCTGCATTTGACCAGGTATCCTTTCCTGGCCTGTAGCTCCCCAGGCCTCTCGGAAGAAGCTTTCCCCTTTCCAAAAACTCTTGCAGCTTGACAGCGACTATCTTCTCTAGAACCTACCCAAATGTATTTTGAAGGGTGATGATCATAAAGCCGCTAAGCTTTGAATGATCCTTGAATGGTTTTGGGAGAGGGATGAGATAGATGTGCACCCAATCCTGCGGTACTGATGCTGTCCTCGTGCTCTGGTTAAAGCAGTCGGTCATCTCCTTCAGGTCTTCATCACTCAAAGCCTTAATGTGGCCATACCTAACCCCATCGGGCCGTGGTGCCGTGTCTTTTGCCTTTTTCAAAATATGTTTAACATCTTCACCCCGTATGATGTCTTCATAATGCATTTTCTTCATGGTCCCAGATAACTCCTCTCTAACTGCATCCCTGGTGACCTCATCATTATGATTGGTCAGCTCTAAAAATCTCTGGAGAAATGCCTCCTCTTTCTCTTTGTCTATTGTCACGCGCACACCATCATCTCTATAAATTGTTCCCCACTGTCATGGGCCGATCTTTTCTTTGCATTTGTCTGTGCAGTTTCCAGAATTTTCGCAGTGTTTTATCACCTCCAATCTCCTTCATGAAACATTCCCATTTTGCTTTTTTGCCTCTGCAGCACAGCGCTTGAAGACCTCCACCTTGTCTTTCTTGACATTTTCCGCTGTGTCTAATTCCTCTCGTGAGCTTCGAAGTGTCTGTCGCACTTTCTTTAGCTGCTTCACTGCAGCTCTCTTTGCTTTCCAAGCATGGTCTACTTTTGGGGCCACCATGGGAGCTGCAAAAAAGGAGTTTTAACAGTCCTGTTGCAAGCACCCTGTCTGAGGCGTCCAAGAAGGATGTCGGTCCACTCATACCGGAAGGTCTTGCGCGCTCTCCCAGCCTTAACTTTCCTGGCTTTAGAGACCAGGACTGAGCATTGCATGTGATCACTCCCATGGTCATTCAAAACAGTCCACTTTAAATCAAGGACTGATGACTGGGAGACAAGCGCCGTGATGAAGAACCACCAAAAGTGTTCCGATGCTTGGCCACAAATAGATAGGTAGAAAGACAGGTTGACGGAGTGGCTCAGATTTCATGCCGTCCGTCTCTCGCGCATGCATACCTGGTTATTGTCGACGTGGACAGCCTGGAGTTTAAACAGAAAGAAAAATAAAGAGAAAAACAGATGGCATACCTCCTCTTCTCTCCTTCTTAATTAAACATTGTAATTACCTCTGTTGTGTGTTTACATACATAGTTGCCTTCATAGGCGGCTTTTTTTCTAATCCTTCATACACACCTAAACAGTGGACAGTGATGAACAGACCAAGTAAGGGGTAAGACACAGATGTGTTTTGTCACCAGAGTCCTGTATTATAAAGGAAATTAAGGTAAAACATGTTAAATGGTTGGATACTGAGAGTCATTGCAGCTGAACACCTCAAACGGCGGCTTGTCTTTGCAACTATAGCTGCAGCGGTAAAGAAAACATCGGCGACTGCGATAATCCACTTGTATATCAAAGACGGACATCGCTATCACCTGTTTCAGTTAAAAATCTCTAAGACCATACAGTAAAACTTAGATTTTCGGTGCCTTCGGTTATCGTCGGTTTCTGTATTCGCCGATTTTTTCTTCGGAAAATGTGTCTTGGTTTTCGTCGGTTGTCTCGGATTTCGTCGGTTGCCTCGGATTTCGCCGGTTGCCTCGGATTTTGTAGGCGTGTGCACATGGTGTAGCTGCTAATGTCGCGAACACAAAGATACCCACACGTTCTTCTGCTCAGCTTGGCGTTGTTTTTCGTTGTGTGAGCATCATTTGCTAATAGTAAAATACGAAAGCGGCATTAAGGTTGCTGAAATCGGTCGCATGTGCCGGAAGTCGCCATCAACGATAAGTTCCATTGTGGCGAAGACATGTGCTAACGAAACAGAGATCGCAAACAGTTGAAGATTTCGAACAGTTATTATTAATTTGGATAAATGAACACCAATTAGAGGCAATTATGTGTGAAAAGGCCAGACTGTTGTGTACCGATCTCATTAAGAAAATGCATGGGAAGAGTGCTAGTGTACTTGGTGATTTTAAGGTCAGCAGATGATGGTTTTAAAAAATTCAAGGGACGCACTGGCATATACAGTGTTACTAGGCACGGCGAAAGTATTTTGGACAAGTATACGGCGAAAAAATAGTATTAAACAGAATATCTATTCTCTATAAAAATGTGTTTTGGTATGTATTTTGGAGTTTCTAGAATGAATTAATTGAATTTACATTTATTAATATGGATATAATTGCCTCTGTTTTCGTCGGTTTAGGATTTCGCCGATTGTTTTCGGGAGGATTATCAACGAAATCTGAGGTTTTACTGTATATGATATGATTATGAGGCACATCCATATGTGCCAGCCAAAAATATTTAATTGGATGACCAGCCCATCGCACTGTGGTTAACAGGATATTGCAGTAAATATACAATCACGTATGTAGACAACACTTCATTTAATATATTATCTACCATGTGTGGTCACATACTGGAAAAATAAGTTACAGCATTTATTTACATTTATTTTGTAGCCATTGATCATAAAAATGAAATATTCTTTTATAAATAATTCTATACTTCCTTCACACTACTATTTATTTACTTTACGCAGCTTTTATTTATACTACAATAAATTATGTTTATTGTCTCCCTTGTTGCTTAAAAAAAGAAAGCATTTTAATTTATGTCCTCTGAGACTGTGATTTCCTATTATACAGATTTCTAAATTTTTACAATGATCGAAACGAGTTGAAATATTCATAACGCAATGAAGAAAGTGAGTAGTACACATAATACCAGAGGTGACTAGTGAAAACTACTGCACATTATTTCAAGTCTAAACTGTGAACATGTGTTTCTTGCATCCGCCTTTCTCCACCAATATGCTGCACGGAGTCACCGTGCAGCCGTGGTCAAACCGTCTGCCTCGCACCCCGAAGGTTGTGGGTTTGATTCCGGGCTACGTCTTTCGGTTCGCGAGTGCGTTTTTTTCGGACACTCCTAGGAGTCGTCGCTGCAACTAAGGATTTCGTGCTTTGTGCGACCTTTTCGACAGGCCACTCTGCAGAAAGAGACCGACACATATGGGATAAAACCCGGGGCAATGAAGTCGATCCTCCCGATTTTTAAGACTTTTTATGCTGCAGGGTTGGTGGTAAGTGCCATGGTGTCTGAGGATAATCAGCGTGATCACATGCCATGCCGAAAAACGCTGGCTTCACGTTCCGCCATCTCATACGATCATTATATTCATGGATCAGCTTTGTGTTTTTGTTTCGACCATGTCACATGCCAATGCCATCTAGATATTTTCTTCTCTGCCTTCCCCTTGTTATTTTCCCTTCAAACTTGCCAGTTGTAGTTTATTTCTTCTTGTAGAGTGTCCGAAAATCTGGACTGCCGACGTCTAATTTCTCTAATTAGTTAGATGTTTTTCAGCTTATTTGCTCATTGTCCACGTTTCACAGTCAAACAAAAGTAGAGAACCTTTTTCTTGTTGCAGTTGATATCTTTCTGTTGGTCAGTATGTTTTCCATCTTGCAAAAGGCTATCCCAGTCGTAGCGATTCTTGTTCTAATCTCTTCCAAGCACATCCCATCAGATATATGTTCCTAGTTAGTTGTAGCGAATCACTGGTTTACGAATATTACTAATTGCCCGTATATTACATTGTGGCATTTCTTTTTTATTTTTGTTTTTAGGAACGAACATAATCTCTGTCTTCTTACAATTTAATTATAACCCTAGTTGTTCACTGTGCACAATAACCGCATCTACTAAATGTTGCAGATCGTGTTCGTTGTCTGCAGTCAATACATATCCCTGCAGCATGCCTCTCTTAAAGGCTGATTTTGAACTACTTCATTATCAATCTTTATGGCAACTTGTTGTTTTCGATATATGATTTTATACTTCTGGGCGGATGCCAATGCCGGACAACGAGTATTGAAAGGGTGAAGAGACGTAGAGCAGACGGCACAATTCAAAGATCGGTGTATCGCAAAGGAACATGGACTGGCCAATACCTAAATTTTCAGAGCTTCACACTTGTCCAGTACAAACGGGGCTTAGTACGGACCCTGTTTGACCGTGCTAGAAAGATATGCACCCAGGACACACTGACAGAGGAATTTGAAACTCTGAAGAATGTCTTAAACCTGAATGGGTACTCCACAGGATTTTTAAAGCGCCACTGCCAACAGCCCAAACCAAAACCAGACTTAACTACAGTCCCTAAACTCAAGGTATTCATCCAGCTAACCTTTCGAGGGGATGACGTAATGCAACGTCTACAAGACCGGCTTACTACAGCAGTAGGCCGAACATTCTGTGCTGCAACTCCAGTCATTAGATATAAAACCGTACCGATTCCTACACCAGCAGTCAAAGAGCCTGTCCCTCTGTACACCACAAACAATTGTATTTACCAATGCACATGTAGATGCCAGGCCTTCTACATTGGTAGAACAGAGAGACAGGTTAACAAACGAGTGTCAGAATACATACCTCAATGGGTCAACAAGATACAACACACAGGAGATGCTAGCCTCGTGGGGCCGACACACCGGAAGCTCCCGGCGTCTTCAATTGGTAGGCACATTGTCGAGAGCGGCCATGTGGTTAACAGAGAAACTGTTGTTTAACACAGAAAATACTCGCTTGTTAAAATTTGCAGAAGCAATTATGATCAATCAACGCAAGCCAGAATTGTGCAAACAGAAAGACATGTTAGTCAGCTTACAATTACCGTGGTAGATAATTGACATTACTGTGCGAATATGTGTATATTTCAACTTGAAGGATTTATCTAGTTAATTCACGTAAGTTGTGTGATTTCTGCAGTATGTACCTGACGAGATGCAGCGAAATATGCCAGGCAGTGCAATCTATTGTTTGCGTCTTCGTTATTAAAATTCACTACAGGAAAACATTGTTTTGAATCTTCTATATGTCCCTTTTAAATCAAAAACTTACACACAAAAACTAATATCTTGGCTTAAAATTGACCTACAGACTTGAATAAGGTACCGTTGGATTTGTTTTTTTCAAGTGCTATCCACATAAGGGCAAAAACTTCTTAGCTCCAGAGGCGACCCCTAAGAGTCTTCGAAATAACTGCACTAATGAAATGAATGGCACAGTCCGGAGATAAACCTACGAGATTCATAGCGCGAGGCAAGCGGCTTACCGCTTGGCTATGGAGACCCCAGCGGAGACACGATTCAGTAATTATACCAGCACCAGTGCCACACTGAGTGAACCAAACCTAGCCACTGCTGGAGAATCAGCCCCAGTGCCACCTGAGTGAAACCAAACCAAGCCACTGCTGGAGAATCAGCACGAGTGAACCAAAATTAGCCACTGCTGGAGAATCAGCCCCGGTGCCACCTGAGTGAAATCAACCCTAGCCACTGCTGGAAAATCAGCCCCAGTGCCACCTGAGTGAAACCAAACCAAGCCACTGCTGGAGAATCAGCCCCAGTGCCACCTGAGTGAAACCAAACCAAGCCACTGCTGGAGAATCAGCCCCAGTGCCACCTGAGTGAAACCAAACCAAGCCACTGCTGGAGAATCAGCATGAGTGAACCAAAATTAGCCACTGCTGGAGAATCAGCCCCGGTGCCACCTGAGTGAAATCAACCCTAGCCACTGCTGGAAAATCAGCCCCAGTGCCACCTGAGTGAAACCAAACCAAGCCACTGCTGGAGAATCAGCCCCAGTGCCACCTGAGTGAAACCAAACCAAGCCACTGCTGGAGAATCAGCACGAGTAAACCAAAACTAACCAATGCTGGAGAATCAGCCCCAGTGCCACCTGGGTGAAACCAAACCAAGCCACTGCTGGAGAATCAGCCCCAGTGCCACCTGAGTGAAACCAAACCAAGCCATTGCTGGAGAATCAGCCCCAGTGCCACCTGAGTGAAACCAAACCAAGCCACTGCTGGAGAATCAGCCCCAGTGCCACCTGAGTGAAACCAAACCAAGCCACTGCTGGAGAATCAGCACGAGTAAACCAAAACTAACCAATGCTGGAGAATCAGCCCCAGTGCCACCTGGGTGAAACCAAACCTAGCCACTGCTGGAGAATCAGCCCCAGTGCCACCTGAGTAAACCAAACCAAGCCACTGCTGGAGAATCAGCACGAGTAAACCAAAACTAACCAATGCTGGAGAATCAGCCCCAGTGCCACCTGGGTGAAACCAAACCTAGCCACTGCTGGAGAATCAGCCTGAGTGAAACTAAACGTAGCCACTGCTGGAGAATCAGCGCGAGTGAACCAAAACTAGCCACAGTGCCACCTGAGTGAAACCAAACCTAGCAACTGCTGGAGAATCAGCCTGAGTGAAACCAAACCTAGCAATTGCTGGAGAATCGGCGCGAGTGAACCAAAACTAGCCACTGCTGAGAATTAGTCCTAGGGCACCTGAGTGAAACCAAACAATCTAGCCACTGCTGGAGAATCAGTCCCATTGCCATCTGAGTAAAACAAAAGTAGCCACTGCTGAAGAATCAGTCACATTGCCATCTGAGTGAACCAAAAGTAGCCACTGCTGGAGAATCAGTCCCAGTGACACCTGAGTGAAACCAAACCTAGCCACTGCTGGAGAAAAGCCCCAGCGCCATCTGAGTGAAACCAAACCTAGCCACTGCTGGAGAATCAGCCCCAGTGCCACCTGAGTGAAATCAAACCTTGCCACTGCTGGAGAATCAGCGCGATTGAACCAGAACTAACTACTGCTGGAGAATCAGTCTGAGTGAAGGAAAACTAATCAATGCAAGAGAATCAGTCCCAGTGCCATCTGATTGAACCAAATCTAGCCACTGCTGGAGAATCAGCCACAGTGCCACCTGAGTGAAACCAAACCTAGCAACTGCTGGAGAATCAGCACGAGTAAACCAAAACTAACCAATGCTGGAGAATCAGCCCCAGTGCCACCTGGGTGAAACCAAACCTAGCCACTGCTGGAGAATCAGACTGAGTGAAACTAAACGTAGCCACTGCTGGAAAATCAACGCGAGTGAACCAAAACTAGCCACAGTGCCACCTGAGTGAAACCAAACCTAGCAAATGCTGGAGAATCAGCGCGAGTGAACCAAACCAAGCCATTGCGCGAGAATCAGACCCAGTGCCACCTAGATGAACCAAACCTAGCCACTGCTAGATAATCAACCCCAGTATACTGTAATGATATGCCATTGCCCCATCATCTTGTGCCATGCTGATAAGCGTGGTCTGCCATGTTTCATCGTCTCACACGATAACCATGTCTCGCTAGCTACATCGATACCGTGTCACTATCATACACGTGGAGCAGGAACTTGTCACTTCACAACACAAGATTGGTTGTTTATCAAGAAAATCCGCAGTATAAATTGTTCACCATACAGAGAGAGAGAGAGAGAGAGAGAGAGAGAGAGAGAGAGGGAGAGAGAGTTGAGAGAGAGAGAGTTGAGAGAGAGTTGAGAGAGAGACAGAAAGAGAGAGAGAGAGAGAGAGAGAGAGAGAGAGAGAGAGAGAGAGAGAGAGAGAGAGAAACGACTACGCGTTCAAGAAGGATAGGAACAAGATTCTTTGGAATAAAACAGTCTCTAGACAAACAGGATAAAACAGGGCACATTAGTACTTAGACAAACAGGATAAAGGGCATATTAGTACCGAGACAAAAAAGATTTTTTTTTAAAGGCACATTAGTACCTTGACAAACAGGATAGCAAAGAGTACATTAGTACCTAGACAAACAGGATAGAAATGGGTACATTAATACCTAGACAAACAGGATAGAAAAGGGCACATTAGTACCCAGACAAACAGGATACAAAATGACACATTAGTACCTAGACAAACAGGATAAAAAATGACACATTAGTACTTAGAAAAACAGGATAAAAAAGGGCACATTAGTACCTAGACAAACAGGATTAAAAAGGACACATTAGTACCTAGACAAACGGGATTAAAAAAAGAGGTACATTAGTACCTAGACAAACAGGATAAAACGATGACACATTAGTACCTAGACAAACAGGATAAATAATGACACATTAGTACCTGGACAAACAGGATAAAAAATGATACATTAGTACCTAGACAAACAGGATAAAAAAGGGCACATTAGTATCTAGACAAACAGGATAGGAAAGGGGGTTTAAAAAGCAAGATGATCGTCTTCATTGCACCGGGGTTTATCCAATATGACTCGATCTCTTTCCGCAGGGCGGCCTGCCGAAAGCCTCACACAAAGGAAGAATTCAGTAGCTCCAGCGCTGACCCTCACGAGTCTCCGAGACAATTGCAGTCGGGAACTGAACGATGTAGTCAGGAATCGAACACACCTTCGGAACTCGAGACAGGCGGCGTAATCATTTAGCCACGGATAACCATTTATCCACGGAGAGTCCCAGACAAACAGGATCAGATCAGGGAAGCAAACACAGAAGTGTGTAAACGATACATAGCATATAGCATTAAGCACACATGTGAAGCACATAGCATTAAACACACACAGTAAAGCACATAGCTAAGAGCATTAAACACACACGCATGTTATATGAACCCTTCGTTTACACAGATATGGGAAACTTGATAATAAGAGAGTTAAGTAACTAAAGATTTTGTCTCTGCAATACTTAAACGGCGATATATAAAACGCAAGAAGTGTAACATGTGAACTACTAGAATTTGAAACCGTGTCATCATAATTTACTTAATCTCCTTTACATAATCTTCTATGCAGTTTTAATTAAATATGACAATTTCTGCAGAATATACAAACGCAGCAACTTTGTATCAATATTGTATATGCGTGAATTGTCGCCTTGGCCTGCCAGAGTAACTAACAATGCAGACAGAGGCTAATGAAACTAGAACATTATATGCAATAAAGAGACAAATAGCTTTCTTTGGTCATGTGATGGAAAGATAGACATTAGTGAACATCGTGGCAGCTGGAAAAATCAATGGGAAAAGAGGCAGGGGCAGACCAAGAGAATTGATGATGTATGTAATGAGACGGTGACGTGGAGGAATATGATCAACGGGGATGATCCAGAACACCAAAGACCGAGCTCCATGGAGACAAATGAACGCTTACGCCAGCTGGCAGGTCACATGCTGATGATGATGATATGTCGCAGAGTAAGAGGCGAGACATGAACATAAACACCGATATGCAAAACTGCACAAGAATGCCAGATATTTGAACCAGAGGGACACCACCCCAACTGTGACAGACAACATATTCCCTATACAAGTATACTTCAGCGATATTGCCTATTAACACAATGGCCGCACAATAACGACACGGCGCATTCCTTATGCCTTGCTCATGTTTATATTCACCTCTAGGGTTATGCTATTCCCAGACCTAATTTATCAACGGGCTATAACATTTATAAAGTAAACATTTCAGACACGGCTGTGTTTATTGTTTTAATACCGCAAGAGTACTGTTTGCTATGGTTATAGATACGTCAGCTATTAGACATTGTCTGTCTCATCATAATAATCATCATTCCCAGCATCTGGTTGGTCGCAAAAAGCTGTTCTTCATCTCAACGATAGCCTGTGCGCTTGTGTAACGGTTAGAACGTTACACCTACAGAATGTGATGATCCTAAGACTTTACATAACCACTCAGATTCCTGCTTGTTGTTATTTTCCCTCACACGATCATGCTGGGCTATCTCGTTAGACTGCCACAACATCGACTACCAACGAGACGTATGATTGAATTGTGCAATTGAAATGCTATTTCATATATATATAATATAATATATATATATATATATATATATATATATATATATATATATATATATATTATACAGGCTCTATGTATCCCCTCAACACTCTTTTTCTCGTTTCAATTGACATCATTTTATTGGTCAGAATGTTTTTCATCTTGCTAAAGGCTACTTTCGCCATGGCGATTCTTGTTCTAATCTCTTCAAGCATCTCCCATCAGATGTTATGACTGTTCCGAGATAATTGAACCAATTCACTTGTTGAAGAATATTCCCATTTACTTGTATATTACATTGTGGTACTTCGTTCTTCCTAGTGACGACCATAACCTGTGTCTTCTTACAATTTAATTCCAACCCCAGCTGCTCACTGTGGACAACAACCGCGTCTACTAATTGTTGCTTTTTGCGACCAGCCAGATGCTGGGAATGATGATTATTATGATGAGACAGGCAATTTCTAATAGCTGACGTATCCATAACAACATAATAGAGCCTGTTCTTTTGTATGGATGTGAAACTTGGACAATGTGCAGTCAAGCTGAAAAACATCTGATGGCTGCAGACATATGGTTTCTGAGGAAAATGCAAAGAATACCATGGAGAGATAGAAAAACCAATGACCAAGTACTACAGGAGACAAATGAAAATCGTAGATTGATTAGAGAAATTAGACGTAGACAGTCAAAAATTTTTTGGACATGTTATGAGAAGAAATGGACTTGAGAACTTAGTGACAACTGGCAAGATCGAAGGGAACAGACCAAGAGGAAGACCGAGAGGAAAATACCTGGATGGCTTGGCCACATGGCATGGACGAGACAGGAACACTGAGCTGATCCGCGACTCTGGTGATCGAGTGACATGGCGAGTCATGACCGCCCACGCTTTCCGGCATGGCACATGATTGATTGATACACACACACACACACACACACACACATGACAAGATCGAAGGGAAGAGACCAAGGGTCAGACAGATAAGTAAATACCTGGATGGCTTGGCCACGTGGCATGGTCGAGACAGAAACACGGAACTGATCCACGACTCTGGTGATCGAGTGAGATGGCAAAACATGACCACAACGCTTATCGGCATGGCAAATGATGGTGATGATGATGATGATGTGCACTTGCTCTTTAGGCGAGATACTGTCATCATTTTGAGGTGGCGGGCTCGAATCCCGGTCTGCCAATAGCTTCTAACTTGCCTATTGTGTCCCCCGATCTCCATATCTTAACTTTCCATTGCTATGAGTGTCAATCAATACCGGTGCATTAATTTCACGTGATATTTAAAATTCCCCACAGGTTTGCTCCAATTTATATATACGTAGTGTGCCATTTGAATGTTACGGAGACCAAAACGTATTTTCAATTCAGTTAAAATATTCTTTTCTGTTCCAAGATTTTTTCCATTCACCACTTTGTTGTGGTCAGTGCCCTAGCGAATAAGCCAAGTCTGTATCTGTATCCGCGTTTTTTTTTTTTCCGAATCGGAACCATTAGGAAGCAGCTAAAACCTAGCCAAGTGATTATCATATCAATAAATGTCTCCTGTCACTAAATTATACAGATTTATTTCAGCGTTATCATTCTTGCAACGAGTTTATCACGAGTGAATATATACCTGCTTTTTTCCACATTTGCTAGTTAGATAAAAATAAGCAACGGGACAGAATTGCATGAAATAGGGGAGAGAATAACTCAGTTTTTGTTAACAAGGGAGTTAACTGAGAAATTTAAATTATAGCAAATGATTTTCGAATATATTTAGATATAATTTCGCTTTGTCTTTCATTCTTTCATTCTTTCTGTGATATATTTGGAGAGGATCGTTGTAAATTTAAATAATTAACTTAAAGACTTTCCGTGATTAGGCTGCTATGGTCGTGAGGGGATTCATGGTACCAAAAATATGTTCTTCCTAGAGTGATGATTACATCTTCAAAAATGGGTCTGATGCACGGTACATGGAGGGCGCATAGGCTTTTCGCGGATTCCCTCTAGACTTGAAGATGACTCGCGCTAGACCAAAACGCCAGAGACTCCTACAACATCTGCAAAGGCAAGTGGGTCTTAACCTCGTGTTCACTTCAAAATTACCCATGAGACCGCACGGGCCATTAAACGCATGCACCTGAAATATGCATACGCTTTTTGAAAAATGTAGTTGCACAGAGTTTGTGCCATTCCGACAATTCAGTAGTGGTATTGGACGATTTGCACAGGCTAAACGATGGAAGGCAGTCCAGGGACCATTGTCCAAGAAGAATGCTGTTTCTGATTAGTCCTTCAATAATACCCCGAGCAATGCTGAATTTAAGGGTCTGCTACTTGAGAACCTTGTGGTTGAATATATTCAGGTGAATGCTACAATTAGACGCATCAATCCATACATGAGCAGGCCATGGACGCATCAATCCATAAATGAGCAGCCCTTGCCACATCGAGGTTGCCCTGCAGAAAAGGAAATCGCAGTACTTTTTTGCCAAGTCATCAGCTGGAGATGAGGAGCCAGTTAAGAAGCGAGTGTCCAAGAGGAAGCTTTGAAGACAGAAGTTATTGTAGTAAGATTAACCTTTAAACATATAATTACGTAGACATGTGTATTTATTTTAACCGTTACTACGCGAGGCCAACAAATGACCTTCACACAAACAAACTTGTTTGCTAGGAGACTGCAATCATCCACTGCAAGAAACAAAATTGCAAGGTTTGTTACTTATTTGACGTATCTGACGAGGAGAATACACTTGGGGCCAATGAGAAATACTTATATTAAGCTCCAGGAGGAGAAGAGAAGATGGAGAGACAACTATGTGTCCGAGGTCTCTGCACTAGATATGGTTATCAAAGAAACTGATCCAGAGACAAAGGTTGGATGTTGGAGTGACAAGCTTCTACTCCTTCAGGTCACATAGCCCGGTGCCAGCTTTGGTGGAAGGGCTCTCCCAGCAGGCTTGAGAACATAAGATCTTCACACTGTAACAAATGCAGTGATACTGGATTACATTTGTGAATAACGTTTCTTTGACTAAATGTCACAAAAAATGAAAGCAGCCGAGCCATGGAGGAAATATCGTGGCTGAAGACACAAACCAATGCATGTCTTTTCAGGGACTACGTGAGTACTCTAAGGAAGCTCTAGATCAGTGGTTCTAAACCGGTGGGGAATTCCCCCCTCCCCCCCGGGGGGAATTTTAGGGTTTCCAGGGGGGGGGGGGGGGGGGGAATTAAGATTATTTTAAGATCGCGTTAATACAAGAACTGATTACTCGATATTTTTTTCCCTTCATACTTTATGGTTCTGTACGTCTCCCTCGCCTGAAATTCAATTTATAACGTAACAGGCCCACAAATCAAGTTTTATGTGGACGTCTAGACTTGTTTTGGTATGTGCTATTAAATTTAGCTTCCATTATTATGTATACTGTGGGGATTTTTTAGGGTGGAAAAACGAAAGTTGGGGAGGGGGGAATGACGTTCTAAGAATATGGCGAAGGGGGGCACGGGCCAAAAAAGGTTGAGAACCACTGCTCTAGATGGTCTGGGCCAGAAGGCAAAGGCTTGAGTCTCTGTGTTAACTGTGTATCCTTTATAGGATGTCGCAATAAACCCCAGCATTTGTTTGCTGTTCGTGATTTTTTGACAAGTTTACCTTCAGTAGTTTGCCATTGACTTTTGAACAACCGGCACTCATACCTTTATATTGAAAACAGCACAAGGCAGTCTACTTCAAATTTTTCCGCAGCTGTGTTTCGAACGCGGCATGCAGGATAACCAATTGCGTCAGTAACCCCCATTAATCTCTGAGTATGTGAAATAAAATATTCTGAAGATGGAACCAGTCCTGAGTATGTGCTGTGTTAGAACCATCACATTCTGTTGACCTCAGCGAACGCAGGAATATGTGGTCAGTCTTTCTCTCCTGTAGCGAATGGTAAGCCTGTGTATCGAACGCTCGCCAGACCGAGCTCAGCTCAGCTATAGGTAGGTGAAGACTGCAAGTGGGTAACATGGTTATGGTATAGGGACTACAGCCACCCACCTTGCTAGTGTTAAATAAAGTTCCAGTTACCAGTGCTTGGGTGTAAATTGGGTGCCTTTACATATTCTTGACCACATTAGACAGTGAGGTGACCAGTTTTTTTCCTCGCTACACTTCTTTGCCAGAAAATTCAGAAACGTTGCTAGTGCCTATTGTTTGAGGTGTGCTGGCTGGTGTAACTATTCTTTGCTTACATTGTTGGCCCCCGTTATCTACGTGAAATAGGTGGATATAGAGCTACAGTGGCCCTCAATATATTTGGAGGATGTAATTCAAAGGTGATCGAGGGAGATGGCAAAACATGACCGCCCACGCTTATCGGCATGGCATATGATGATGATAAATTCAAAGTGAAAACACGTGTGGGTCCTGATGAACAAAGATGTTGTCATCAGATGAACATCTGTAGCAAAATGTGTGACTGGTGTCTTCTTTCTTCTTCTTCTTCTTCTTCTTCTTCTTCTTCTTCTTCTTTCTCTTCTACTACTAATACTACTACTGATATGTCTACTGGTACTACTGCTACTGCTACTACTATTACTACTTTTGAGCCTGACGAATAAAGGCCGCCTGGCTAGTGCAGTCAGATTTGGCATTACCAACACTATGTTGGTAGGAAGAAGTAATAAAAATAATAATAATAATAATAATAATAATAATTCCTTTCCTACTTCTACTATTGCTACTGCTACTACTACTACTACTACTACTAATTCGTCCTTTCTTTTTCTGCTACTACTAATTATTATTATTCTTCTCTTCTTCGTCCGGTTTTTTTTTTTTAAATCTTTGACGATCATTGTGCTCTGTGTGTTGATATGTATGAGTGTGCGTACGTACGTGCATTCGTACATGATCGCGCGCCAGTGTGTGTATGTGTGTGTGTGTGTGGGGGGGGGGGGGGGTAGACTGGCAACATTTGCGCTTTTGGCTGACACATCCAACTTCCTCCAAACATTCATTGACCTTATTAATCTTCCAGGTGACTTATTTTAATTCGGCAAAAACAACAAAGTGATAACACGAAGACTTCAATTTTCCAAGCTCTCCTCACCGCGAAATAACAACAGACCGCAGCATGTCCGAGAGGAGGACAGCTCTCGCTCTTCAACTTCCGGTGCATCAGCTTCTAGAAAAGACTGCGTTCTAGGAAATGACAGCATTAACTTACAGATAGTTAACATAATGCATTATTCCACACCAGAGGTTTGCTGACCCTAATTGCTCAACACTGAACTGTGGCATCCTGATCACCGAGAGCTCATATTGTGTCTCAGGGTTTCAATGAAAGCTTGAACAAAAGATGAGAAAGAGATACACTTGCACACAATCACAGACAGACAGACAGACAGACAGACAGACAGACAGACAGACAGACAGACAGACAGACAGACAGACAGACAGACAGACAGACAGACAGACAGACAGACAGACAGACAGACAGACAGACAGACAGACAGACAGGCAGGCAGGCAGGCAGGCAGGCAGGCAGGCAGACAGACAGACAGACAGGCAGGCAGACAGACAGACAGACAGGCAGGCAGGCAGGCAGGCAGACAGGCAGGCAGGCAGGCAGGCAGGCATACAGGCAGACAGAGGAAGAATACTAGAGGAAGAGGAGAAGGAGGAAGAAGAATAAGAACACGAATAACAAGCAGTGGCAGAAGAAGAAGAAGAAGAAGAAGAAGAAGAAGAAGAAGAAGAAGAAGAAGAAGAAGAAGAAGAAGAAGAAGAAGAAGAAGAAGAAGAAGACAACAACCAATTTTCAGACACCACCCTGCCCTCCTCTACCCACCACCTAGCCATACCCCTCCCCTACAAACATAATTTAGCAAATGGATAAATCAAAATTTACCACACGGCAGACCATGAATTCAGTTATCAGCTTATTTTTGTCAGCTAGCTCATAATTCACTGCAGATGTGAACACAGGACACTAGCGGTTTGACACCTGCACATCACTGGAGTGTCACAACATTTATGGCGAATGCGCAATAGACACGAAACGCAACTGTTACATACAGATAGGACAATAATTATCTCCACTTAAATTTTGCAAGCAATTGGAAGTGTTGGTTGACTTCTGAAACTCATCAAAGAAATAATGCAAAATTAAGTTGGCGCCATTTAGAAGTTTATAATGTATTAGGACACAGGGCAAATAAAACATAAAAACACATGGAGAAGAGAATTACCAACAGAGATAAATAACATTGGTAAGATACTTGGGGAGCTGCAGGGGATTAAACGATAGGACAGCTTGGTATGGTTTCGTTGAGGGTCGATGCACCAATGGAGATGCAGGGCACGAGAAGAAAGCATTATGGGAAATATAGTGTAGTTGAACTGAAGTACTGGAGAGTACGAGAAGTGGCATTGTTGTCTCGTGCGATGTCCTCGAAAGTGCTGGATAGCATGCAAATGGCATCATAGTTTCAGCTCATTGGCCTTAAAGTGCTGAAGAATTGAAGAATATGGGAAATGTCTTCATGGACTCAGCTCAATGTCCTCTAAAATGCTAGAAGAAGAAGAAATACTTCATTAGTTCTGTGTCCTCTAAGGTGACGGTGAGTATTAGAAATACCGTTCGTGGTGTCCTTATTAATGCCCTCTAAATTGCCGGAGAGTATAAAGACTGCCTTCATTACCTGAGCTCAGTGTTCTCTTGCGTGCTAAAGAAGAAGAAATGCCTTTGTGACTGCAGCACGATGTGCTCTAAATTGCTGGATAAGAAATGCCTCCATTTCCGAGCTCATTGTTCTTTAAAGTGATGTAGAGTTTAAGGAATGCCCTCATTGCTTGAGCTCAATGTCCTCTTTAGTGATAAAAAGTTTAAGGAAAGTCTTCATTGCTTTAGATCAATGTCCTCTAAAGTGATGAAGAGTTTAATGGATGGCTCAATTCAATATCCTTTAAAGTGTTAGGGGAAGGAGGGAAAAAACAAGACCCGTGAAGAAACATATTGTGCGTTTGTAAAGCGTTAGGATCATCACATTGTGTAGGCCTGATAGCACAGGGAAATAGATGGTCCACCTGTAGCGAGGAGAACATCCACCCAATCCGCATCCGATATGCTCACTTCCTAACTGTTACACCGATTCACTCGTTAAAGTTTTGGAGAGTATGTCATCTACAAAGTATGTACTACAAAGTATGAAGTCCAAAATTTACTGAAAAAATTTATAAATGCCATGGCTGTTTCAGCTCGTTGACCGAAAACTCTTACATGTACGTCCTAGTCGCAAATCAAGGTTGAAAACGCAGCTCAGAGGACAAATTATCCGCAGCGTTACGTGTATAATTCTGCACATGAGCAAAGCTTGACACTCATTTGTCTTGACAGTCGGACATTACTGTTCAAGGTGTAGGTCACCTCGGATATGGAAGTACAAGGGGAATCCACCACATTAAATTCCCATAAAAGGATTCATAAGTATCTCACAAATTTGGATTAGAGAGTAATATGTGCTTCATACAGCCCGTGTGATAACGGATTCCAGTTGAGAAGCAAAGAATTGTAACATTGTTACCTACTAGAACCCATAAGTATAGTAACACTTTAACCTAAGAGTCCACTAGGAAAGGAGGGAATGGGTTGGATGTTAGGGGGGAGGGGGGAGAGAAGAAAGGACTGGATACTTCGTCCCGTAGAGAACTTTAGGTACAAAATTAACCCATTCATAAACAAGTCAACAAAGAACTGGAAGACAGCGGCCAACAAGGACTGCATAAGGCTTTTATAATGTGATGTGGATTTGGAAGTAGTGTGTCTGGATGGCCGACTTACATTCTTTCACCTGAGAAAAATCTCCAGAATCTTAACAAGGAAGGTTAGAATTTGGGGAAATCAGCGCAAGTAGTAAATGAAATTAAATATTATATCATTATCATTATGGACAGATGTGAAATCGGATGAAAGGGACAGATTCTAAACACATGTGAAATAGTGCTGTTCTTAGACCACACAGAGACAAATGCCTCTCACAGTCAAAGAGAGAAACAGACCTAGCGGCGACAAGATGCTAATGTGAGCCAATATTCTTTGATGACTACATCTTGTAGCATTTCAGTAATTTTCTTTCTCTAGGCCGACAGTACTATAAGAATTTTCCTGAAACATGTAAATTCAAAAGCCGGGATTTGTGTGCTTTAATGATTGCGAAAAGGTTCACGGCTCACAAGCATGTTGCCAAGGGAAAGATGGCCGCTCTCAGTCATTTTAATGAGGTCATCATGACCGAAAGGGTAAGAGTGCTCTTTCTTACTGACCCGGTGAGCTGATGCCGAGTAGCGGGTTCAACTCCTACACCGGGCAGTTGGACTAAAATGTTGACTTTTCGTCCTTGGCTTGGGAACATAAATTACAAGTACCTCTGAAGTCGAAGAGGGTTTGCCTGATGGCGAGGGACACTGGTAATGGGGAAAGTTAATTAGTGTTGGAACTCTTCGCTGGCAGTTGAGGATGGGGACGGAGCGCTTATGGGAATGTCCCGAATGTTGTGATGTCGGTTCCTAAATCAATCAATCAATCAATCAATACAGTTGTACGTCTGCCTCATTTTAGCAAGCATCATCATCATCATCATCACTAAACGTCTGACTTCTTCTAAACAACCCCCCTGTTGCAGATTATGGAGCCCAAACATTCCAATTTTGCGACATTTTGAATGTCTCCATTGTTGACTCGGTGTAAATGTATATTGGCTTTATCTCTTATGGACAACAAATGCCTGTCAAATTAATATCCGAAATGTAGCTAATTAGATCACAAGACTGTTATTTTAATCTCAGCCCGGGATGGGCCCTACACAAAATCTAACTCTTCCCCTTCTGCGTTCGTCCGGAATGTTTGAGATAATTGCGTTGTGCCTGTTTACAGTACAATATTTGCGCATTCGACTTCTTCAGGCATTCGTTGACCGCGTTAACCTTCCCGAGGGGTCCTAATTATAACTTCTCTTCTGAGGTTGAACGGGGTAGAGGTAATGGACAAGAACAACACGGAGATATAGAAATACTGTTTTACACTCCTTGAGACGTGTTGGCTCTAGGGCGATAACCACATATGTTCAGACTAATGGTGATTCGATGAGTGACGTGGTCAATATCACGTCTGCCATGTTTACTTCCCATGGCATTTCCTGGTACCCATTTTAGGGTGGCTCGATCAGGGAGCCATGAGCAATTTCAAAAATCCGCCTCAGTGTGAATTCGAACAAATGACCGGCCGGCCAGCAGGTCAAATGTCTAGCTACTACGCCACCATGGCTGCCGTTCCATACAGCATTATATGTACACACACACACACACACACACACACACACACACACACACACACAATCGTATGTTTAACGTTTGACAATCCTTATTTATAAGATGTTATTTATCATTATAGATCAGTGGCTTCTCAACCGATGGGGAATTAAGATTATTTCAAGATCGCGTTAATACAAGAACCGATTACATGTATATTGGTTTTCACTCCATACCTTACAGTTCTGTACTTCCTGCCCTTCTGAAATTTGTTTATAATGTAAGTAGACCCGCAAATCACGTCATATGTAGATGTATAGATTTGTTTTAGTATGTGCTATTAAATTGAGCTTCCATGTTTATGTATACTGTGTAGGGGCGGAGGGGGGAGGGTTTATACGGAGGAAATACGAAAAGGGGGGGGGGGGATGACATTCTGAACATATTGTGAAGGGGTGCATGGGCCAAAAAAAGGTTGAGAACAACTGTTCTAGATAATATTGTTTTTAGTCATGTTGATGAAAATAGTGTTGATCATTCCTATTCTTTTCTTTAGCTCTATTTCGCGTCTGTCATGATCTGGTTATTACATATACAAGATAGTATAAGTCTGTTCCTTCTTCTAGTATTTCTAAATTTACTATTATCTTCATTCTTGGCCTCTCCTTTCCTATTACACATTTTTGTTTAATTATTACTACAGGTTTTCTCTGCCCCTATTTTCCTGCTCCACAATATTTTGTAACTCCTGTTCACTTTCTGCCAGTAACACTGTATGATCAGCTGACTTAAGATTGTATATTGTTCTTCCGTTGATTTCAGTTCAGGAAATTGTCTAAGTTGATTCAAAATGTTATCTGCGTTTAAGTTGAAAATGATCATTTGAATGTTAGCTCTACAACCTAGTTGAGTAGCTCTGGTTTTATTCTAGATAATCCGCCAGAGGTTACTTTACTAGTTCTTTTGAAAACATGTTACTATGTCCACTTTAAATAAATATAGAATTAGCCATAAATCACATAAATATAGACAATAAATGAATGTATATAAAACATTCAGAGGCAACAAGAATATCGTGAATAATTTGCTATAGTCTCTAATTTTGTTAAGCGAAGAACAAATTCAGAAAAGTCAGTAATGAAAGACGATAACGAAGACGACCATTATAATGATGATAACTGTCTCAAACAAAACAACAACTTACCCTCGGTATTTACACATTTAATTATAAATAATATGCCAGGAAATATTTTGTTTATCTCCCTTAGCAAAGGTAATCAACCGTATTACTTCCCATGGCTGAATTCTCTATTGCCTGGTAAGTTTACCTTCCTGAAGTCCCCGATATCCCAGCCCTTGGAGAGAATATAATTTTAGCACTGACATTTCAGAATGGCTAGTCGGGCACCTTTGTTTACACCGCTTGCGTGTTCTGTTTGCTTTAGGAATGTTTCTGGAATTTGATGTTTAGGTCATTCAAGACCTGAAAGATGAAGACATTGTTTGAATCCGTGATCGTTCTCAAGATAATCACCTTCAAATTTCTATCCTATATGTGACTGACTCGGTCACTTGATTATTAATATGTGCCAGGGATGGGCCCTAATATAACTTATCTTCTAAGGTTGAACAGGTTAGGTGTAATGGTATAATCGAATTGAAAAGAATGCCAGAGCAATAATATTATTCACAGATGCATTGATTTAGTGCAGACAGTGAATATAAACATGTAGTTTTTACAGTGGAGCCTGGATAATTAGAAGTCACAGGGGCCGAAGGAATTTGTTTTACTTATCCGAAATTCTACTTATCCAGACTGCACACATTTACACTAATTTACACTAATAGCATGCAGGAGCATTGAGTAAAATGATTGTACCACTTAGGAAACACAGTTAGTGAACAAATAAATAGCAATACAATATCAGAAATGTTGAAATGTTTAATTTTGAAAAATTCCAAATTAATTAAAGAAAATGTCTGTGATTTTGCTTTGCTTCTTGACTTGTGAAAAATGTCTTCCCATTACCTGTTTAAAGGCACAAAATGGTGAGACTGCATCATCTGAACATCCATTCTGCATCATGTAAATGTCAATTTTGTCAATCCATGCCAAAATATCTGACTGCGATACAGGTTGTGCTTGCAGCCCACAGTCATCCTCATCATCAGAGTCAGGGCTGGAAGGGTCTTTTGGTTGAATGACTGGCATACATAGCCCTATAATATCAGTGCTTGAAGGAGTGGCACTAGTAGAAACATCATTGTCAATGTTCACAAACTCCTCTAGATCAATCTTCAGCTCTTTATACAATTTAGCAAGTAATGGCCCCACTGAAATGTCAGTAATATTGCTCTCACTGCTCGCTGATGGTGTGGAATTCTCATTTACAGAGACATCTACTGCAGGTAAGAAGCCAGCCTGTCTAAAGCTAGTTTGCAATAGTTGCTGCTAAAACTCTGTCCCATGAAGATTTTAACATAAGAATAGCATCAAGAAGTGTTATCTTGAAATCATCACAAATGAGGTCAGAATCCATATGAATCAACAAGTTTTGACAACATTGTGGATCTATAAAGAACTTTCAGATTTTGAATGATACCTTGATCACAAGGCTGAAGTGTTGACGTGGCATTAGGTGGCAGAAACAAAAGTTCTGTTGCCTTCAGATTGTTACTTTTTGTGTGGGCTGAACAATTGTCAACAATTAAAAGAACTTTTCTTTGTTTACACACCATTGAATAATCAAATTCTTGTAGCCACTCATTGAACAGTTCTGATGTCACCCATGCCTTTGAATCGGCTCTGTAATTCACACACAATTTTTACAGGCCTTTGAAACAACGAGGATTTTTAAATTTTCCAATCACAAATAAAAGCAATTTTTCACTACCATCCATATTGGAACACACAACCACTGTTCTTTCTTTTGATTTTTTCCCCTCATGACACTTTTCATTTTTGAAAGGAAATGTTTTATCAGGCAACAATCTCCAAAATAATCCAGTTTCATCAGCATTAAATACATCCGCAGAATTATATTTAGCTAAAGCACGTCTGAGCACGTCTTCTTCCCATGAGTGAGTCGTTGCTTCGTCGACTGACTGTTTCTCTCCACACACATTCTTGTAAGTGATGCAATGTCGTTTTTTGAAACGAACCAACCAGTCAGCACTACAATTCCAGTCTGTCTGACCTCCAAGACGTGCAAATTCTTCTGCTTTCGCAATAAGTAAAGGCCCATTTACTGGTACATTTGGCGATCTAATCACAGTGAACTATTTTAAAAGGGCAGCATCAACAAAATCACACGCGGCAGTTCTAGCTCGCTGTCTGTCACCGTCAATTTGCCATTTGAAAATCAATTTTCTGTAGCGGTCTTTATGCTTTAAAATGACGGAAAGTGTCGATGTTGGAATACCAAATTCTCTAGCTATATTCACTTTCTTCTTCCCACTATGTTCAACTTCTTCCAACAGCTCAATCTTTCTGTTTAAAGTTAAAGTGGCAAGCTTTCGTCTAGTAGTAGTCAGTGTTGACATGTAACGAGATATCGTATGTGCCGTATCAATTGTTGTTCTCCGGGCTGACTAAAAATTATTCCTTCGCGAAACAATTTTTTTGAAATGAAAAGTTCGAGTTAAAAGTGAACACTTATATAGTCGGTATTCATTTATATGTTCGACTAATCCGAAAATTCGAGTTAACCGAATTCGACTTATCAGAACTTTTTATACAATGATGAAGAAGGATAATAGCCGGGACCAAGTCAGTAACGTCGACTTAAATTCTACTTTTCCGAGTTCGACTTAAGTGGACTCAACTGTATAAATGTGGGGGGAAAACGAACAAAACAAACGATATATGATGACAGGTAAAGTCAGTGTTTTTTCACCAACTTTTTCTAATTTATCGCTCCGCCATAAATCTAGCCCCATATTTAGACCAATCAGTGATGTGGTCATAATCACGTTAGATGCCCTTAATGCCCAAGGCTGGGTTGACCAGGTAACTTTAAAAAGATCCCGAAACGATGAGGATTCAAACATATGACATCAAGGGAAACAATGACAGCGAGGTCATGGGCCAACGGGGCTCTGGATCGCCAGGCGGGGGTAAACTTTGGGGGGTCACTTTGGTCAGATTTTTGTCCTAAAACTGCAACTTAGCCAAGTAAGCCGACGGGGGATTTTCATATTGCTCGTAGAAAACTAAGAAGTATAAACGGACTGGCCCAAATGGATATAGGCCCGGCAATGTTCATGGACTACGAGATAGATCAGCGATTCAAAACATAGACACAATGAACATCTGCGGTTTTAATAATAATGAAGAAGAACTGATAGAAACAATGGAAGAGCGGAAAATTGGACTGATGGGAATAGCGGACACCAGAATAAAGGGGGAAGGATGCTATGATATCCACCACAGTTACACGTTTGTCTACTCTGGAGAGGAACAACAATAAAGGGCAAGACATGGTGTTGGAATAGTCATTGAACCACTGCTAGCAAGAGGCATACTAGAAATAAAATATATGTCAGAAAGAATCATAACAGTGAGAATAAAAGAGCAGACAATTACTACATACATATGTACAAATATACGCACCATGTAATACAAACAAACATGAGCAAGAATGCATGGCGTGCTAAATAAAATAGAGAAACAGGACAACATCATAGTTATGGGAGTCTTCAATGCAAGACTAGGACATAACAGAGCGGGCACATAAAATCATCTTGGAGCATTTGGAGACCAACAGAATTAAAGAAATGATAACAGAAGTAAACTGATAGCACTATGCAGCCAACACGACTTTTTATAACAAATACATTCTATACACCCAAAGACTCACAAATATACACCTGGTATAAATGAAACGATCTAGATACTGATTTTATATTAACAAGAAATAACAGAAAGAGAAATATATTAGATGCAAGGGCAGTACCCAACTTAAGTATAAACACAGACCACAAAGAAGTTGTTGCCACAATAAGAACCAACAGAAGAAGAAGAAAGCAAAGACCAGGAAATTACAGGCCATGAGAATCAGTAAACTTTAAAAAAAAACTCAAAGACGAGGTTGTGAGGGAAGATTATGAGGAAGAACTACTTTAAATATTTGTAAAATTACCTATAGAAAGAAAAACAGTGCAAGAAGAAAGGGAGATAATCACATCAAGCATTTTACATACTGCAAAAATAACATGTGGAACCACACACACAAAAAACGTAATTTGGGACCACAAAAAACACAAATCACGGAAAAGGAAAATAACAAGTTGGTGAAACGCAGAGGTAGAGAAAGCTGTAACAGACCAAAAAAAAAGGAAAAATATACAAAGTGGGTGAAGAGCAAACAGGAGCGTGATTACATATAATAGCAAGAAGACATGTGAATGGAGTAGTAAAGAGAGAAGAACAAAAAGACTGGGAGGAATATGGCGAAACCCTAAATAAAAACTACAAGGAGGTAACTAGAAACTTCTACAAAAAGATCAGTGCAATGAGAACCCGAGGAGAACCCTTTGACCCAACTGAAATAATTAATAGCGAAAAAGGAGAACCAATAAGTGAGTAAAAACAAATCATAATAAGAAGGAAGCAGTACTTCTAACAATTTCTCAACCTTCCATCAGATTCCACAGGAATTCGGGAAACCGATACAGATGCCACCGAAGAACTAGAACCAGACATACTGAAGGAAGAAATTGGAAGAAGCTGTCAGATTAGCCCCATTGAACAAATCACCGAGACAAGACGAAATACCAAATGAACTAATCAAGAGAAGTAGGAACAGTATGGCTACATAGACTATTCAACCATTTTTGGGTAAAACAAAAGACACCAAGAGACTGGGGAAACGCTAAATTATTCAAATTTGGAAAAATAAAGGCAGTAAAGAGACTACACACAATACAAAGGCTTTTCCCGTTTACGTCATGCTGGGAAAATATTTTGGAAAATTCTTCAGAAAAGATTACGAACTACTATAGAATCCCAGTTAAGCGAAACACAACATGGATTTAGGAACAACAAAGATTTCATGGATGCCATTTTTTGTTAAACCTATATAAACATTAATCGAATTTAATGAAACAATCTACTTAGCCATTGATAGAGTAGATAGCAACAAGATGGAGGAAATCCTTAAACGATATGGAGTGAGTACACATCTAACAAACCTATGTAGAAGCTTATACGACGACAGTGAATGAGTAGTGAGATCACATGGAGGACACTCAGAACCCTTCACCATAAGATCCGGAGTACGACAAGGTTGTGTCCTGTCTAGGGTTTCCAGACGTCCGGCAAAGAGAGGACATGTCCTCCTTTTTAGCCTCGTGTCCTCCGTCCGGCAGGCAAAGCTAAAAACCTTTAAAATGTCCGGCTTTTTAAATATTTTATGTTATCATTTTTTATGTATTGTTGTTACAACTTACAATGTATCTACACTCTACCGCGTGTTTACATTCTTTATTAAAACCCATTGCTTAATAATATTTATTTAATTTTCCTATTTATACCAAATGTGAAACACCAATTATTTGTATAATTTGAATCTAACTGTTGCTCTATTCGGCAACACTAACAATGCTGTAGTCTCTATGGTCAAAATGTTAATGTTAGGTTGGTGTATGAAGCATGCATTAGTTACTTAGAAAAGTGGTTGAAACCTTTTGATGAATTTCAGTGCTTTGGTTGGATGTACTTAAATAAAATCAAAGACTGTACATTTGATGACCTTTTGACAAGCATATTGTACTTGAAAGAGAAGGGTATTATTGTAGATGATGTGCAATTATTTGACCAATACTGCAATCTTAAATCATTTGTGCAAGACAAGAATGAACAGTTTTTTAAAGACTCTTGCATGAACAGTGGAGTTTATTTTTCCAAAGTTGCCCAAATGCATGTTGCTTTTCAGAGTTACTTAAAATTTGTGAAGTATTCTTCTGTATCCCTGGACACAATGGCAATGTGGAAAGAGTGTTCTCCTTGATTAATGCTCGATGGACAAAGGAAAGGAACAGACTCTTACTCGACTCTGTAAAGGGCATCATTCTCACAAAGTACAATTTGAAGAATCTTACCTGTGAACAGTTTTATGCATATGTGATTGCTAACGAGGATCTTCTACGAAAAGTTGGCTCCTCCGAGAAATATGTTGCGTAATTAATAAAGATTATAAGGTAATAATTTACAATCGGCTGTTTAAATAATGTTTTTTAGCATTTTGAAAAAGGTCTCCATTTAATTTATATTTATTTTTTAACATGATTGTTTCTTGGTCGATTCACTAACAGTAAGATAAACTTATTGGCAGCTATTGTAATAAAATTGTACTGATTGTGGGTTTAATCTGGAACGATTTAAATGAAATATTCAATATGTCCTCCTTTGTCCTCCTTTTTGTCTTATTATGTCCTCCTTTGTCCTCCTTTTTGTCTTATCATGTCCTCCGTGTGAGTGTGAATGGGATAAATGTGAGTGGGTGGAGGATGTATGTGTGGCCGGTGAGGATGTTTGTAGGTGGGGGTTGAGTGGGTGGGTGGGGAGATTTGTGTGTGTGGGCGGGGATGTGTATGGGGAATGAATGTGGGGGGATGTGTGTGGGGGGATGCGTTTATGGGTGGGGTGTTGAGTGGGATGGGGGAGGTGTGGGATGTGCTGGTGGATGAAGGATGTATGTAAGGATGGGGGATGTGTGTTTGGCTGGGTGGTTGGGGTGTGTGTGGGTGGGAGGGTAGATGAGAGATGCATGTGTTGATGGGTGGGTGGATGATGTGTGGGTGTGAGTGGTTGATGGATGAGTACGTGAGTGGCTGGATGTGTGTGAGAGATGAGTGTATGGGTGGAGGATGTGTGTGTGGGTGAGAAGGTGGATGTGTGTCGGTGAGGTATATGTGAGTGATGGGGTGTGTGTGGGTGGTTGGTGTGTGTTTTTGAATGAGGAATGTGTTGATGGGTGAGGATGTGTGTATGGGTGGGGAGATGTGTGTGTGTGTGTGAGTGTGTGTGTGTGGGTGGGTATGGGTGGTGAGATATGTAGTTAAGGGATGTAAGGGATGTGTGATTGGGGTTTGGAGATCGGGGTGGGATGGTTGGCGAGTGAGTGGGTGGAGGATGTGTGGGAGGGTGAGTGTGTGTAGGGTGGGGGTGGGAGGGGATGTCTGTTATGGCATACTATGCCAATGTGTATTATGGTATGGTGTGGTATGGTATGGTATGGTATGGTACAGTACGGAATGGAATGGTATGGCATGGCATGGTATAGTATGGTACGGTATGGAATGGCGTGGCATAGCATGGCAAAGTATGGTACAGGATGGAATGGTATGGTACGGTATGGAATGGTATGGTACGGTATGGAATGGTATGGCATGGCATGGTATAGTATGTTACGGTACGGAATTGCGTGGTATGGCATGGTATAGTATGGTACGGTACGGATTGGCTTCATAGGTGCAATAGCAATGCTTGTATTATTCATGTTCCAGTGACATACATCTTTGTATCGTCGTAGAGGCCGACTTCGAGATCCGGCTGTAATTCGCCAAAAAGGCATGGCTTTTGATATTCTAACATCGTCCATTCTCATACAGTATCCTATCCCTCAAAGTCAGTGGTTCTCAACCTTTTTTGGCCCGTGCCCCCCATTCATCATATTTTCAGAACGTCATTTCCCCCACCCCTTTCGTATTTCCTACCTAAAAATCCCCCCCCCCCCCCCCCGGTCACTTTACACAGTATACTTAATAATGGAAGCTAAATTTAATAGCACATACTAAATCAAGTCTAGTTGTCCACATAAAACATGATTTGTGGGTCTGCTTACTTTATAAAATGAATGAACCGTAAAGTATGAAAGGAAAAAACAATATCAACCCCCCCCCCCCCCCCCCATCCCTGGAAAACCTAAAATTCCCCCCCCCCCACCAGAAAGGAGGGGGGGAATTCCCCACCGGTTGAGAACCACTGATCTAAGTCTTTATTACATAGAATCATAAATAAATGTTTTGCATATCCTTTACAGGACATCGCTGTCATCAGCAGCATCTTTCAGCTGTCTGTTGATTTCTTGGCAAGATTACGCTCAGTAGTTTGCCATTGTTTTCTGAGCGGCCGGCTCAGTTACCCCGCAAGTCACCAGCGGGGGTAGAACCGCTTCCAGCTCTCGCCCACTACGAGACTCTGCGTGATAAACGGGATTACGGAGAAAGTGTTGTAACCCCTCGGCCAGAGAGACCGGCACATAGAATCATACATGCAATTAATATTCATTTGTGGGTATGCTCTCTAACTTTTTTTTTTTTTAATTTAGCTTGGGCAACTTCTATTCGTTAAATTTGTTCACGGTTGGTTAGATGTTGACGAAGCTGCATGGGGTAGGTAAAAATAGGACGGCTTGGTGTGAGTTGGTTGGTGGCTTATACCCCCATACAGGAGAACATGGGAGAAAGACAAAGTGACCTATTCGGTAACACGTTTCGATTACCAATTCCCGAATTATTTTTACAGCGCGCAACGAGCATGCGGGTTGCGAGTTTATCGCCCTTAGCCGAGAAGGCTGGACGTTCGATCCACTACCATGGGATCAGGAGGGAGGATACCAACAATTTCTTAATTTGTGGAAACCAACATATTCTACGCCGTGGGTCGAACCATGGATGCTCTGGTCAGAGGAGGGAATGGAAACCTGTGATCCACTCCGCACTATTGTCGCGCAGGTTCTAGTTCAATCCTCCTGAAGAGGCTCGGCTATCAGGAAGAGGATCGATACAAAATGTACGGGTGTGTGTGGGTGTGGGTGTGATATGTAAACATTCGTGTGAGTGTATGCACGTGTGTGTGATTGTGTGTGTATGTGTTAAGTTTTCCTTTGTGTGTGTGAGTCTGTTGTTGTTTATCCATCAAGAATGATGATGACCATTCATTTCATCCAGTGGGGTTGAATGTATGGAGCCGTGGGTTCTAAGATGGCTGATAAGGCCTATTTTGGCTCGAAATGTTCTTTGACAATGTGGGCAAAGAATGCTTGACGTTTCTGGAGGATTTTCTGCAGTGGTTTTTCTGTTCTGTCTTTTCTTCACAGCTCTTGCAGTCCTGGTTGCCTCGCATATGACTGCACCCTTGCGTAATGATGCACGCCACGAATTTCGGTCTCTGGCTGCAGTCTCCCAGGTGTCATGATGAATTCCAAAAGCATTCAGTGAGATTTTCAGAGTGTCTTTAAAGCATTTCCTCTGGCCGCCTTGGGAGCGTTTACCATTCGTTTTGGGAGCCTGTGATCTGGCATGCGAGTCAAGTGACCAGCCCAGCTAATCTGATTCTTCATTAGTAGACTATGGATACTGGGCATGGACGCTCGTTCTAGGACTTCAGTGTCTGTGATCTTGTCTTGCCATTTAATCTTCAGTAACTTCCTAAGGCAGACTGTGTGGAAGTGGTTTAATTTCCTAGCGTGTCTCTGATAAACAGTCCAGGTTTCACAAGCATATAGCAGTGTGGATAATACAAATGCTTTGTAGACTTTCAGCTTTGTTTGCAGGCTTATTCCATTTCTGTCCCATACATTCTTGTACAGTCTGCCAAAGGCAGCTCAGACAGTTCACCATTTTCCTGTACTCTTGCCTGCATGCCGTCTTGAAATAGCCGCACTATTTGGACAAACTTTCGTAGACAGCCATATTTCGCCATAATCTTCCACAGTCCTTCTCTGCTGACTGTATCAAAAGCCTTGGTAAGGTCAATGAACGTGGAGAACATTTCGCAGTTCTGTTCCTGACATTTCTCTTGCAGCTGCCTTGCAGCGAAAATCATGTCAACAGTTCCACGTTCTTTTCTGAAGCCACTGACTCTCAGGAAGAAGACCTTGATCGAAATGGGCCGTGAGGCGATTGAGAAGAATTCTGGCGAGTATCTTCCCTGCAATTGAAAGCAAGGAGATGCCTCGGTGGTTGTCACAGGATTGGCGGTTTTCTTTTCGTTTGTAAAGGTGGACTATTGACGCGTCCTTGAAATCTTGTGGCAAGGTCTCGTTCACCCATATGTTTATAAAACTTGGTGAAGCTTCTCTGTTAGGACCAGCCCACCTGCCTTGTATATCTCTGTCGGGATGGAGTCCGGACCAGGTGCCTTGCCGCTGGAGAGTTGCTGGGTGGCTTTGTTTACTTCCACTATGGTTGGCAGGTCATCAAGTGTCTCATTGATGGGAACTTGAGGAAGGCAGTTGATGGTTTCATCATCGAAGAAGGAAGTTGCATTTACGATGTTGCTGAAATGTTCTGCCCAGCGCTGAAGGATGTGTGTGTGAGTATGTGTGTAGTGTCTGATGTCTATGTTTCTGTGTGAGTGTATGCTTGTGTGTGTTTGTGTATGTGACAGAAAAAGACAGAGAGATGGGAGAGGGGGAGGAACAGAGAGAGAGAGAGAGAGAGAGAGAGAGAGAGAGAGAGAGAGAGAGAGAGAGAGAGAGAGAGAGAGAGAGAGAGAGAATAAAAATACCCCAATGAATTCAATTAACACATAAACGTATAACAACAATTCACCTAAACGGACATTCCTTGAAACAAGTAAAGAGTTTCAAGTACCAAGGAAGCATAATATCATCAAATGGCAAATCAGAAGACGAGATCAAAAATAGATGCAATCAATAAGGCACATCAGCTCACTGGACAAATAGCACAAATACTGAAGAACTAACATGTATCAATAGCTACTAAGAAAGCACTTTATAAAACAATCTTCCTACCAACTCTATGCTACCAATGCCAAATCAAGACAATGACAGAAAAAGAGAAAAGAAAAATCACAATACCAGAAATGAGATTCCTGAGAAGAATACTCAATGTATCAAGAAGAGGTAAGATCAGAAATGAAGAAATTATGACTAAAGTGGAGGTTATAGCAGCATTAGATTTTATTAGAAGGCAGCAAGTCAAATGGTTTGGCCATTCAGGTAGGTTACCAACTAACAGTATACCACAACAAATGATGTACAGACCAGAGGGAAGCAGAGGAAGAGGCCGACCACGTAAACGATGGGCGGAGGGAATAGCAGAGTCCATGGTAATATCAATACATGAAGCCCATAAGCGGGCATTGTTCATACTTCACCTCGACACCGCAAGGTACAAGAGGAATCCGATGAGATGAGATGAGACGTAACTCTTAAATCAGAAATTACTGTGTATTATTTTAATAACGCAACTTGAAACAAACAGCAGAGTATAAAACGAGACTGGGTGCTTGTCATCTAATTCTTTTAACAGGTTAGATTGTTTCATCATGCAAGAAGAAGAGGAGGAAGAAGAAGACGTTGTTAATGATGCTGATGATGATGAAGAGGATGAGGAGAAAGTATAAGAAGTTGGTGATGATGATACTTTTGATGAGGAGGAGTAGGAGGAGGAGGAGCAGGAGAAGGAAAAAGAAAAGGTGAAGGATGAAGGTGGTAGTGGTAACTTGGAACTTTGTGTTCAAACAAAAACAAAAAACAGATAAGTATGCAAAACATAAAACAAACAAAACATTCTTCTGGGGTTCCGTTCTTTGCAATCATCAGCACAAATCACAACTACAAGTATTTTTACTGGCTGTACTCACTCATTTCGTCATCTGCATTCGGCCTGGGTGTCTGAAGCCACAAGCATCTAGATTATTGAAGCACCTTGTTTGTAAGGTGCGTTGCCATCACATGCCACCAAAACGAGTGACTGTTGTATTTGTATTGTCATCAAATTCCACCCACCCGAGATTGCTATCAAATGCCATCTACATGGACGACTGTTTCACTGCCATCAACATGAATTACTGTTGTATTTTCATAAAATGTCACTGTTGTATTGCCATCAAACGCCGCACATAATTAAATCATGACACCGAATGGCAATAATGGTAACCTTGTACGTCATTCTATCGTCCAAAAGAATCTATACATGTATTGCTTCTGAATTTGAACATCAAGAATAATGTCAACCACAGTAGTTTAGATGCATTATCTTTCAAAGCATTTATAAATTTGAGAAAACCTTCCTTCAAAATCAACCCTGGCAGACTGGCTCCAAACATTAGTTTGAAGCAAACTCACAAACTGATCTTTTAGCGGTTATTTCAAATATCAATTAGAAATTGTCCTTATATTAATCTTAACTTAATGTGTTTAGTAGTTACGAATGCCTGCTTCATTGACGCATATGTTGCAGTATTTTTAGTAGTTATTTCAAATGTCACCATGAAATGTACCTTATTTTAATCTCAACTTAAGTATTTTTGATTAGTAGATGATAATAATATCTACTTCGATGAGGCAGGCGTCTCGCTTAGTGTAACTCTTACTCATGTAGATTCTATACAAGCTACGCACACTCTTTGATTTGATATGATTTATAGACCTTGGTTCTAATTGAAGACCACAGCGAAACATTGTACTCATGTATTCTAATACACAAACGCACTTTAATTGAAATACTGACTTGTTCGGAATACGACGAATACCGGCCGGCCCGGAACTGCAAACGCTATGTGCATTTAGCAGCTTTATACAGTTAGGTCAGAAGTTGATTAACCAATTAAAAGGTGTTGTCGTTAGCGCGGTGACAATCAGCCCTAACTGGGAAAGTAAAACAAAGAACTCTCGGGGGGCTTACCTCGCCAACATGGCGAATTCCAGTGGGTTTTTTTATATTCAAACTGGTATCGTTACCCAAAATGGAGGTCAGCATGGCGGAATAGATAAGTCCGCTCGTACTTAAGCATTCATTGTGCTGATGCCGAAGTAGCGAGTTGAATACCTACACTGGTCAGTCGGACTAAAATGTTGACTTCTCGCCCTTGACTTGGAGACAAAAACTACAAGTACCTCAGAAGTTAGAGTGGATCCGCCTGATGGCGAGAGGCATTGGGAAAGCTCATCAACACGCAAAATCAGTTAAATGTACTATAGTCTGTCCAGAAATGAATGCCTTGATTCACTATCGGTTAATTTGAACACTGTCATTTGCATCGTTATGAAATTTTTCCAGCCGTCTTATATTTACCCCCACCAAAGAAATATGTCTTTGATAGGTCCAAAAGCAACTTAAATCATGGAAAGCGGCGACATTTCTTTGATGTTTTGATGAAAAACTAGTGATTACTCGCAAACAAACTTGTTTTACAGTAATGCCCGTTCCACTACGCGAGGCTCTTGTCATAAAGCCAATCCCATGTCCAACATGAAAATTAACTATTCAAAGCTAATGTTTCCTTGTGAAGACGTAATACATCTAATAATGTGCACTTCGTCTCTGACCCGTAAAGAATACATTCGTCTCAGGAGCCACATCTCTGTTGCTTGTAATTTCTTCTTAATTTGTCCATTTACATTTCAAGATTCACTGCCATACAGCAAAACTGGTTCTATATAGCATATCAGCACTGTCTTTCTTGCATTCAGTGATAGTGACCTATTGCATAAGATACTCTTCATTTTCTGAAATGAGGCTTTTCTTTGCCCTATTCTGCTCTTAATCTCTTTTGTACATCTTCCATCTTATGTTATAAATACCCCTAGTTATTAAAAATTATCCACTTGGTTAAGAATTTTCCTTTCTATTTCTATGTCACCTTTTGGTGTCATCATTTTCTTTTATATCACCATTGTTACTGTTTTCGTGATATTCAAGGAGAGTCCGTTCTTTGCACTCTCTGTTACTACAATGTCCAACAATTGTTGCAGGTCTGTTGCATTATCCACCACCAATACTGTGTTAACTGCGCAGCGTATATTATTTATATTATAACTACCGATTAGTATCCCTGGCGTCTCTTTGATCTCGCTCATTATTCCTTCGCTTTATGTGAATGTATGAGATGGCGAAGCATGACCTCCCACGATTATCGGCAAGGCACATGATGATGATTCTTACGTCGGCGTCTGTGGATTAGGAGTTGTGAAAGCAGTTTCACAATCCCGGCATGCTGGGCTTGAGGTCGGCTCTGGGAGCACTTTGCGTTTTTTTTTTCACAATGGTAAGAGCGTCGATCTATAATAAAACAGTGACAAACTAGTGAATGTTAGAATTGTATAGAAAATCACACACGAAAACAAAAATGCTAGCTGTTGAAGTCCTCTAAATGACATGCTGCTTGTTACCTTATTCTTACTTCTGTTGTATGCATATGAAACATTGATAAAACAAACCGAAGACAAGCGGAGAAACATGTCATGGCAATGGAAATGTGGTTTCTGAGTGAAATGTTAGTTTCCTCTTGAGCCTAAGGCGGAGGATAGAGCAGAAGTCATGGCTCTTCGTGTCCGGCGGTTCGCTGATCCTGGATGTTCAATTGGCCGTTGAATGAGCCTTCTCAAATGACGGTTCTACGCAGGGTCTATCTTGGTCTTCCCCGTTTATTTTCCCTACTGGTGACCATATGAGGGCTTCGTAGGGGAGTCTTGTCTTGTCCATTCTGAGTACATGGCCGATGTATTTCCAACGTGAAATGTACGCGTGAACAAACACCATAGATGAACAGAGGAAACAAAAAACCTCCCCCAACGAGACAGTCCTTCAAGAAACAATAAACCATAAACTGATTAGAGAAATTAGGCGTAGACAGCCCAGAATTTTTTGGCACCTTATGAAGAAACATAAACCAGAAAAAGTTACAAAATATTTAGTTAACGAGTTGATATTTGTTTTAAACGTTTTCTCGCTATGAATTCAAGCGTAGTCCATACATGTGCTAATACTTTTAATGCTTTGGACTGATTTTTACGCATGGGTTAGCTTTCCATATTACCAGTGTCCTTCGTCATCGGGCGAACCCACTCCGACTTCAGAAGTGCTTGTAATTTACGTCCCCAAATTAAGAACTAGAAGTTAACATTTTAGTCCAACTGACCGGTGTAGGGGTTGAACCCGGTACCTCGGCATCAGTACACCGGTAGTTTAAGCGCAAGCGCTCTTACCCATTCAGCAAGGCTGACTTCACTGAGTTAATATAATCGGCTCTTTGATTGTTGTCCACACATGTAATTACCTTCTAACCATCTGTCTAAAAGTTAAATAATATTAGTTGCATATCCTTTACGGACGTAGCAATCAACCCCAGCACTTTTGGATGTTAGTGATTCCTGGGCAAGTTTATGTTCAGTAGTTTTCCATTGCTTTCTGAACGACCGGCACACATCCCATTTCATTAAAAAAAAAAAATTGACGCAGCTGTGTATCGAACGCAGTATTCGGGATTACGAACTGCGTCCGTAACGCATTCGCCACGGAGTTTGGGCAATAATAATTCACATTCGGTTAGTATTAATACACCTTTCATTACCTTATCCAGTATTACCAAGTATTATTATCGATAACAGCAGACGTTGTTGTCTTCCTGGCATGTCCCTAGGGCTTTCTAGCTGCTGGCAATAGCAAATGGCTTAATGCTAATGAAAATACGCGCAATGCCTACGAGGAGAAGTCAATAAGAAAGTCACAAATGGCTGTAGAAAAATAACTAAATACGATAATTACTTGAAACCAGTTTATTTTTATACTACATTGTACCTTTATATCTCAACATAATTTGCACCAACATTGATGCACTTATCCCATCGTTTTATCAGCTCTCCCAAACCGGCTGCATAGACCTGTGTGCTCTGTTTTTTAACCCACGTTTTCACTTCACGTGCAATTTCAGCGTTATTCGCGAAATGTCTCCCACCAAGGTGTGTTTTCAGTGGACCAAATCGCTAGGGGCTAAATCAGGGCTGCAAGGGGGATGTTCCAGAACTTCCCACCTTAGTTGGTTAATTATCCCCTGAGTTAATCGAGCCGTATGTGGTCTGGCATTGTCATGAAGAAGCAACACTCCTCTAGCCAGCAGTCCTGGAAATTTTCTTCGAATTGCATCATGAAGCATTGATAGAACTTCACAGTACGATTCAGAATTCACATTGTCACCTTTCTTCTTGAAATTGGTTAAAAGCACTCCTTGACAATCCCAGAACACTGTCAGCATAACCTTCCCTGCTGATGGCGTAACCTTGAATTGTTGGGCACAAGGCGAAGAAGGATGTTTCCATTGCATTGAAGCACGCTTTGATTCGGGCTGGTAGTCAGCATGAACAGGAAGCATTTCCCTATAAATGTCCTTTGCAGGCAGTCCTTTTGCCCACAAATAACGCACAACAGTACGTAGCGCTTTGGTTGTACACTCCGTAAGTATAGTCGCCATTTTGTTTATGCGCATGAGACACCTAGCGCCACCTGACGAACGGGAATATAAAGTTCGATGTTGCTGTCACCTAATGACACCTGTAGAAAACACCAACTACATTTACCTGCCATCCCACAGAACTGTGTGACTTACTTATTGACTCGCCCTCGTATTAATTGATGACTGGAGTATAAGTGGATAAATTACTAAACCAGCAAAACCAAATTCCTTGAGGTCTCAGTGTTGTGATGTTATATAGTAGTACTGACAATTCCTTGGGCTGCCAAAATGTAACCAAAGTGCTTTAAAGGAGGCTTATACACAAAAACAGCTTACACAAACATCAGAAAGAAGCAATCAACATTTATGGGTCGCATACACAAACATCAGAAAGAAGCAATCAACATTTATGGGCAACATTATTAGAAGCGGAAAACTGGACTATAATGTAGCAGCTGGAAATATTAATTGAGAAAGGAATAGAGGAAGACAGCAAGAGAAGATTTGTTCACATCACGTCATCATGGCTTGGGAAAATGTCAAAACATGAACTAATCAGTTCTGTTGAAGATCTTGAGGTTTAGAGAAGCCTTATCGCCAACGACAAGATCGTCCATTACCTAACTTAGGGCACTCCGTGTCGAAGCGGTTAAGACGCTTGCCTCTCGCTCTGGAGGTTCGGGGTTCGAGTCTGGACTCCGCCATTTTGTTCACGAGTGAAATTTTCTCGGAGACTCCTGGGGATCGTCGCTGAAGCAATGAAGTTTGTGCTTTACGCGACGCTTTCGGTAGACCGTGCTGCGGAAAGAGACCGAGCTGGGATAAAACCCGGTGCAATGAAGTCGATCCTCTCACAATAACCATGCCATTGTCTTGTAACCTGTCAATATGTTGTTAAGGATGTCAATGGGGTTCAGCGCGTGACATCACGGTGCAGATGAACACGGTGTTGTCTTAAAGACAGTTTGAAAATGGCCGTCCTACTTTTGACATGCACCAATGAGGGCCAGCGTTCTGTTGTCCGTTTTTTTTTTTTAAATCAGTGATGGGATGAAACCTATAGAAATGCATCGGCGAATAAAGGTCCAGCTTGGTGATGCATGCCTGTCAGTCCAGCAAGTGTTTTAGTAGTGTAGGAATTATCACATTAAACCCACTACCCCGACATCAGCCCATGGAAATTACAGAGCGATCTGATCTGTGTGTGTGTGTGTGTGTGTGTGTGTGTGTGTGTGTGTGTGTGGTATTTGAATCTATAAGCATATGTGTATGTGTGTGAATTTGTTTTTAGTGTGTAGATCGTAGCTGAACTAACATTGGCGACGCCTATGAAACAATTAAAGTATAGATGTTGTGGCATGCGAAGTCCCCTGCATACAACCAACTACCTTATTTGTCAAACAAATTTACATAACCATGAAACGAAGATAGATGGATTTGGCGGCTAAAAGCAGATCTCAGAATTTACCACAAAATGCTGCTCATGATTGACTGATATTAAATAACTTTGCGCTTTGTCACTTTTATAACAAACTGCAAGGCTGCCGACAAAATTAGTGATTGTTTACTTAGGTTCCCGCCATGCTGTTTTCCTAATAAACAAGTTGTTGCCGCTGTGACATTCTTATATCATTACAAATGGGTGGAGTTTTATTCTGTAGTCGCCTGTTGAGTCTGGTTAGCGGTGATCATTGTGTCTGCATCATAAATTCGGAGTACTCTTCTTCCTTCAAGGGGAAGCTGTTGTCATTGGCAGGTGGCGGGTTCGAATCTCGGTGTGGCAACTACTGCTTTGTTGGTCTCGTGTGTCCTTCTATCTCTGCTCCTAGTAGCTGCCAGCATGAGACGCTGTGAGAGGCTGGCTAAACCAGGCGCGGGTAGCCGATTTGGTGTCAAACCAAGCGGTGAACTAGGGTATGCCTACCCAGCATGTGAAGACAGGATTAGGCAGACTGCGAGGATAAAATCACTGATGATTCAACGGGCAGGGCGGCGTTTACCTGCAAAGCGTTGTGGAACGTAATGAGCACCGCAAGGCGCGTAGAACGCCCTGGTCATCCACTGCACCTATATTCGTCTCCAATCGCCTTGACTTGTCTTGCCACTGGACTCAGATGGACTCAGGTGAGAGAGTGAGGTCAACGAATTGCGCAACTCTTCTTCACTTTAATCCAATTCATCGCGCAAGTCATTCTTCATCCAGCTTCATATATCACCTTCAAGCCCTGTGGTGATGGGCGAGCGGCGAAGCGGCAGGCGTGGATACGTTGGCAGTCGTAGTCGCAGACCTGCTCACATGCGGCTCAGGCCATATGGTCGTCTTCTACTTACCGGAAGAAAAAAACACACATCAAAAACAAGTTCTATGAAGACCTGCACAACGTATTAACATCTGTTCCCACAGGAGACAAACGTATACTCCTTGGGGACTTCAATGCCAGAGTAGGCAAGGACACCGCCTCTTGGAGTGGCATCATTGGAAAGTACGGAGTCGGAAATTGTAAAGCAATGGGTTCCTCCTCCTTCAGACCTGTGCCGAACACGATCTCCTGATCACCAACACAATTTTCCGTCTTCCCATGAGAAATGGAACATCATGGATGCACCCTCGCTCGAAACAACATCGTCAGGAGGAGTGACAAACAAGAGGTTCGGGTGACAAAATCCATGTGTGGTGTCGAATGTTGGACAGACCATCGTCTCATTATTTTGAAAATAAACATGCACATCAAACCACCACGGTGTCATCAAGGGGTAAAAATGCAAAAAAAAAAAAAAAAAAAACCTATATGTCACCCGCCTAAACAGCAAAAGAAATGCAGCTGTCGTTTGAAAACATGCTGGAAGACCGCCTCAAGCCAAATTCTGCCGCTAAACAGGATGCGGAAAGAGAGTGGAGCGCCCTTAATGACATAATTTACAACACCGCTATGGAAATCTTGGGTCCAGCCCCCCGAAAGCATAAAGACTGGTTAAATGAAAATTTTGAAGACATTAACCAGTTGCTGGTCGAGAAACCTCTTCTCCTCAAGGCACATTTGAATTGACCCGACATCAACATAAAAAAAAAGATGCCTTCAATAACATTCGGAGAGTAGTGTAACAGAAAATTCGGCAAATGCGGGACTCCTGGCTGAGCAACAAAGCTGATGAAATTCAACGCTTTGCTGACAGACATGATATGAAAAACTTCTACGACTCACTGAAAGCGGTCTATGGTCCTCCATCACCAGGCATAGTTCCCCTCTTCAGTTCAGATGGGGGAACATTGGTCAACGGTAAGAAAGAAATCCTTCAACGCTGGGCAGAGCATTTCGGCAACATCTTAAATGCAACTTCCTTCTATGATGATAATACCATCAACTGCCTTCCTCAAGTTCCCACTAATGATACACTTGATGACCAGCCAACCTTTGTGGAACTAAAGAAAGCCATCCAGCAACTTTCCAGTGAAAGGCGCCTGGTCCTGACTCCATCCAAGCAGAGATATACAAGGCAGGTGGGCGGTCCTGATAGAGCAGCTTCACCAAGTCGTTACAAACATATGCTTATATGCAATATTTAGGCTCCACACCTTCAACCCCACTGGATGAAATGAATGGTCATCATCATTCTTGATGGACAAACAACAACAACACAAACATATGGGTGAACGAGACCATGCCACAAGATTTCAAGAACGCGTCAATAGTCCACCTTTACAAACGTAAAGGAAACCGCCAATCCTGTGACAACCACAGAAGCATCTCCTTGCTCTCAATCGCAGGGAAGATACTCGCCAGAATTCTTCTCAATCGCTTCACCGCCCATCTAGATCAAGGTCTTCTTCCTGAGAGTCAATGTGGCTTCAGAAAATAACGAGGAACTGTTGACATGATTTTCTCTGCAAGGCAGCTGCAAAAGAAATATCAGGAACAGAACTCTGAAATGTTCTCCACTTTCATTGACCTTACCAAGGCTTTTGATACAGTCAGCAGAGAAGGACTGTGGAAGATTATGGCGAAATATGGCTGTCCACAAAAGTTGGTCCAAATAGCGAGGTTATTTCATGATGGCATGCAGGCAAGAGTACAGGGAAATGGTGAACTGTCTGAGCCCTTTCCAACCACCAGTGGAGTGAAACAGGGATGTGTCCTGGCACCATCACTGTTTAGCCTCATGTTGTCAGCTATGCTGACGAATGCCTTCGAGAACAATGACGTTGGAATAGATATCAACTACCGCATGGATGGAAAGTTGTTCAATCAAAGAAGGCTGAAAGCCAAAACCAAAACTAACAGCGACACCATCTGAGAACTACTGTTTGCTGATTATTGCGCTCTATATGCAACTCTCAAAGCAATGGCAAACTACTGAGCGTAATCTTGCCAAGAGATCAACATACAGCTGAAAGATGCTGGTGTTGACAGCTAAGTCCTGTAAAAGGATATGCTAAAAAAAAAAAAATATGCCACCTCAGAGGCAGACATGCATCACAATGTTTCAGCTTTCTCATATGCCTGTGCCAACTTTGGGCTCAATATCAACTTGGAGAAGACTGTAGTTATGTACCAGCCAGCTCCAGGGGATAATCACACCGTGCCGAATATCAAGGTGAACGGTCATATACTAAGCGTTGTAGACAAATTCACCTATCTTGGTGTGAGATATTTCCAGCCACCTCACGGCCTTCGACTTCAGATATCTGACCATTGCCGTACACCATACACCCGCAGCGCTCAGCAGCCGATACAGAAATAATAAACATTATGCAGGCGATTCAAACCAACGAAAGCGATTGGCTAAAAGCCGGCGGAACAGCCAGCCAGACCCTCTACGGACAATTGGGGGGGGGGGGGGATGATTGTTAGTTGTAGCTTAAACGTCAAGTTGTTCACCACCTGGTGCATTGAAGCAAAGCAGTGTTCTAGTTCCTCGGGCAGGCAAAGCTTTCATTGTGTGGTGAATCAATTCTTGAAGTTAAGGTAATACGATGTTTATATTTATAATAATGTCGATGGAATGTTTAAAATGTTTACAAATGATCATAGTCTAATTTTTCGTTCTTGTGGGAGTGAAGGCAAGCGCCATGTTTTTCTTTTTACTGCACTTGCCTGGTTAGAACCTTCAAGTAGACATTCGGTTGCGATTTACTACTAAAGAATATTTTCTTACATCCTGTTGCAATATACTACTAAAGAATATTTTCTTACATTCTTTTACGATATGCGGCTAAAGGATATTTCTTTATATTCTTTTACATATGCTGCTAAAGAATATTTTCTTATATTTTGGTACCATGTGCTAGCAAAGAATATTTCTTATATTCTGTTACCATGGGCTAGCACAAGAATATTTCTTTATATTCTGTTACAATCTGTATATAACTACTTTTCTCAATATATGAATAATGTACTTTTCAAATGTACTTGCTAGACATTGATGCTTTTACAGAGGAAATGTAGCTTAAGAGTCTATCTCTTTAAAACCATGTACACTGACTCACACCTGTAGGGATGTATATATCTTGTGATTCTTTTATTCACATTTTCCCCTGAATATGTTTTGTGAAATTGTCATGTTTTGTTCTGAGAATAAATGCTCATTAATAAGAGTTGCACCATATACCCAAATGTTAGCCGGACATTGCACCCACCAACAACCTTACATTCACATGATGATTAGGTGGTTCTTACGGTCAAGGGCAGGTCATTTATGTTCTGAAATATGATTATAAAGCAGCCCATGTCTAACTCTGTGCATGAGATAACCTGCAATCTTGGGTGGTTTAACAATGTCGTCCTCCAGCCCTCTGCTTAGAAGAGACCGCGGGGAATGACCATACCTGTTTTGTTTAAATCAGTGCTTATGCTAAATACATAACTCTTATAAAGGCACTCACATAAACTCAGGAGATAAATATATTCTCATTGGTGATTGTTGTAAAATGGCTGATGGTTAAGGAAGATTACTTTGGTGTGAGAGGAAAAGCTATAATCTTTCCCTCTGATATAAAAAGGCAGTTATATCAATACATGATGATGATGATGATGATGATGATGATGATGATGATGATGATGATGATGATGATGATGATGATGATGATGATGATGATGATGATATTATATGGTGGACAATTAACTCTCAATACTTGATGATGCTGTTGATAGGCATTTGAGATCTAAGCTGAACCCAGAGAAAGGAGTATGAGCTTATCTACAGGCACCTGATGATGACAGTGATGATGATGTTATAAGGTTGACCATTAACTCCATTTACATCCATCTCAACACACCCTGTCTTATCAAGCAACAGTCTCAACCTATCTCTGGCTTACTAGGAACTGGCACTACATGAACCCTTCCCATGCATCTACCGTAGTATGCATCTATCTCAACCCACCTTCATCACAATATGCCTTTATCTCAATCACAACATGTCTCTACCACAACCTACCTCCATCCCAATATGTCTGTTACCTCCTTGATGACTTTGAATCAACTTACTTTGTTGGACCAAACCGGATAACTGGTCACAATCAGACTCCCTGGTCTTAAAGTTGTGACTATCTTATTTCATTGTCCTGGTTGCACCAAGAGTTGATCCCATCAGGACCTTACAGCATGAGATGATGGATTGAATGCCATCTATACAGATAAGAGGGAGGTGATCTCACCATTGAGTGGACACATTCTTCCCCCTCTTATTGTCTTATTCTCTTATTTTTCTTGATTGTTTTTTTTCTTGACATGTTTTATGCTTTACTGATATGTAAATGTTAGCAAAATGCTTATGAAGTTATATTTTGTTTGGACCGTCAGATGGGCGGTGTAACTGGAAGCCTACGGTTCTGAAGATGCGGACTTGGTTGCTGAGGGCAGTGAAAGTAGTATGTCATGTCCATCTTTTGCCAGCCCAAATTTTAGCCCATTTCCTTGCATCCTCCACCACCCCCATCCTTCAAAGATCTAACCCATGTAACCCATGAACCCACTGAGAATTCCTAATGTTAGATCCTGACAGAAGAACTTGAATATACCTCACTCACATTGATGACCTCTGATAGTAAACTGGTTCCAGGGAAGAATTAGAATCCTATACAACTGAAGTACCTACCGGCAGATATCAGCTGCACCGGAGAAATACATATCCTTTGGTTAAATTGTAGTACTTGATGATGCATTAATTATACTTTAATGTATTTTGGATAATTCAACTGTTGGTTTTTGTTTTCCACAATTATGTATTCACATCAGTTGGTATTCCTTGTAAACCTGACCATGTTTTTTTCAGAGATGTGTCCAATGTGAATATATTTTGTTATCATATTTTTTTAGATTTATTACACTTTATGTTACCAGACCATTTGTTGATTGATTCTTACATATTGTTTGTAAACACAAATATTATGTGATGTCACTGTATGTCCTGTTTATACTGTGAATGTTCTGTCATGATATTGCTGGTCTAGTCCATCACATACTTGTGTAAGTGTATAAATCATAGATGATAATACTAATTTAGACCGCATGAGGGCGGGCACCTGCACACTAGCACCTTTTCCCCAGTGATAGAAAAGGGCATCCATTTTTGTGATAGTGGCAACAGTCCGTGGTCTCCACACCTTCCCAAGAAGCTTAAACTTATATCTATAATTTTCATTAATTCGTGTAGATACAAACACATCCTTAGTATCTTCACGTGGGGGAACGAGCCATAAAATTAGCTTCTAGAAGGTAATCTTGATAGAGGATAGGAACCCATCCCCTTTGGGCATACCCTGATAATATTCCTCAGATAATTAAATTCCTCTTAAGTGGGTGTTACATTCTAACAGATGTAACCCCTAATAAATAAACCTCACACTTGGCAACACTGTGTCACAAGCTGCCACAACTGATGACACAGTGAATGCAATAATCTCCAAGGCCAGCGCGGCCTTTGCAGACTGTACAAGAATGTATGGGACAGAAATGGAATAAGCCTGCAAACAAAGCTGAAAGTCTATACAACAGTTGTACTATCCACACTGCTATGTGCTTGTGAAACATGGACTGTTTATGAGCGACATGCCAGGAAATTAAACTACTTTCACACGGTCTGCCTTAGGAAGCTATTGAAGATTAAATGACAAGATTAGATCCCAGACACTGAAGTTCTGGAAAGAGCGTCCATGCCCAGTATCCACACTATAATGAAAAATCAGATTCGCTGGTCTTGTCACTTAATTTGAATGCCAGATCACAGGCTCCCTAAACAATTTTTTTATACGGCAAGCTGCGTTGTGGTAAACGCTCCCAGGGCGGCCAGAGGAAACGCTATAAAGACACTCTGAAAACGTTTGGAATTCATCTTGACACCTGGGAGACTGCTGCTAAAGACAGTAATTCGTGGCGTACGTCATTACATAAGGGTGCAGTCACTTGTGAAGCAACCAGACTGCAAGAGCTGTGAAGAAAAGGCTGGGACAGAAAAATCACTGCAGGAGATCATCCTCTTGGAACGTCAAGCATTCTTTACCCACATTGTCAAAGAACATTTCGATCCAAAATAGGCCTTATCAGCCATCGTCGAACTCACGACTCCATACTTTCAACCCCACTGGATAAAATGAATGGTCATCATCATTCTTGATGGACAAACAACATAGCTTTTTTTATCTATTTCCATTAGTCTCGACCAATATCTATGAATTTATTTTTCATCGAAAATCGCCGGTACTGCAGGGAGTGACCACATGATATGGCCGACAACCAGGACTCCGAGGAAAGGTCAGACGGACACGTAATCAGACTGCTACCGATACCAGTAGTATTGGGACTCTTCACTTGCTGTTGAAGAAAGGTCCGAGCACGTAATAGTGTTGTGATATCAATTCTTGACTCAACTCAACTCAACTCAACTAAGGTATGAACGTCGGTCGCTTAGAAAACAATGGCAAATTACTAAACGACGTCTTGTAAAGCACATGCAACTAACATTTAACTATAATCATTTGATACTGCAGGCACACTGGCTTTGTCGTCATCATAAACAGGGTTATTGGTACGTTGCACTGTTTGTTTCTTCAAGCCTGTGGCTCCGTACATACAATTTCAACAAGCATTATTTCTGGTTTGTTTTCCTAGCTATTGACTGTCCCAGTCTACCACAGGACCAGCAAGGCAGCACACTTACAAGTCAAAGTTACGTCACCACAGTGTTCACGCAAATGTGACAGCTACATTTCTCGACCATTTCTCGATCCTGTTTTCTGTTTTGCTTTTTTCTGTTATATTGCAGCCAATCAATTCCTATGAATTATTGATTTTGTTTTGAGGTTGGGAGGACAAAATGGTTTATAGATATGACGCAGATCTCTTGGCTGTAACCAATACCAATAAAGTGTTGACTTTTATAAAATAAATATGTTGTGCACGCGCAGAGGCGTATAAGCACACACAGTCACATACGTATACACACCCTGACACTTACACAGAAACACACCGACAAACAAATGCACACACACACACTTACTAATGTACATGCATATACACATGCACACACACAGACAAATACCAGACACATAAACAATCGCAGAGACACCCACATAGATAAACACGCGTATACAGACACACACTAACAAACAAAAGCATACACACAAACACAAGCATACACATAAGCACACACAGAGAGAGAGAGAGAGAGAGAGAGAGAGAGAGAGAGAGAGAGAGAGAGAGAGAGAGAGAGAGAGACTATCATACACAAGTATGCACACATACATACACCGCAATCTTGAGCTACTGTTCACAGAAAGTCAGATAAGGAAGGCATAGCAGGACAGTGGCTATAACGAACGAAAGAACTTTATTTTCAAAGGGTTACAAACTGACACGCAAGTCCGTCTTACATTCGGCCCTTCCAACCACATTCTTTCGTACATCTGTTATCTATTGCGCATGTTACATTCACATAGAAAAAATAATGTCAGACAGTCAGGTGGACAGTTAGACAGAAAGATAGACAGGTTGCTAGACAGGCAGATAGACAGACAAAGATAAAGACGGGTAGTTATACAGACTGACAACTAAACAGACAGAGAGGTGGGTAGGTAGGTGGGTAGGTACACAGATTGGTTGGTGGGTCGGTAGGTAGGTAGGTTTGTAAGCCAAACTATTGTAGGCGGATACAGTTGAGAAGAGAAGACAGGAAATGCCTGGTAGTGTCCCTTGTTTTAAAACCAGGACTATGTTTTGACAAGCGATAAAATGGGGAAAGTGGCCAGTGTGGGAAACAGCGAGAGTTCATCTACCTCGCCCCTCACTTGGCAGCCACATTTTGTGTGACTGCGCGTATGGTGTGGCCCCCGTTCCGTGTTTAGGCCTAATCGTTATGAAAAAGTGAAGATCCGTTTTAGGTTCCTAGTTCGCAAATAGAGCTAGGCCCATATTTTATAGCCAAACGGCACTTAATGGCTAATAAGATCTTTACTTCCCAAGTCATGACCCCTGCACTATTATAATTGGGCTGCCACAGGGATCTAGCATGTCCCCAGTGCTCTTTAATATTCATTCATTCGTTCAATGGCATGTCCTTTGCAGAACCTCGCTCCCATAACAACCTTCCCGAAAACTTCTCGGTCATTAGCAAGAAGTCCCGTGTCCGATACACCCATCTGAAGATTATCTGCAACATCCTGCACCCATCTTCTCTTTGATCTTCCCCTTCCAATCGTCTCGAGCATATACCCCTCCATGATTGTTCTCTCTAAACTTCATTTCATGACGTTTTAAGTGTCAAATATTTCAATTGTCTTTGTTTCATCATCTTTAGCCAGCCTTCTTCAATATTCAGATCTTGTCGTATGGATGCAATTGGTCCCTTATGTATCCAAGAAATTCTTAGAACTCGTCTATAGCATTTAATTCATTTATATTCAAAGGTATTTATGCGCTCTTCAGCTTGTTTAGTAAGTGTCCAGGTCTCAAAGGCGTATGTTGCAATGGGGAAGATGCATGCTCTTAAAAATCTAATTTTTGTAGGTCTATCAATGTATTCAGTTGGTTTAGTTTTTCAAGAGCAATATCAGCCAGGAAGGAAACAATTAATATGTCACTCATAAACATCAGAAGCATATATATTATATAATATATGGTCAATATCTCCGAGCTTTCGTGATTTATGGACCAAATCCACGACCGATATTTTTTTTATAAAACTTCTATGTAAACTTCGGTTCGCTAAACGGGAACTGTAAAAATTGAGGTCTGAAATGAGGGGGGGAATTCTCATTAATTTCAAAACAATTTTTTATCAGCATTTGTTAATTGCAACTGGATAATTCTCAAGTACTAGGGTAAGTTAATAAGTAAGTCACAAATGGCTGTAGAAAAATATCTAAATATGATAACAACTTGAAACCAGTTTATTTTTATACATACATTGTCCCTTTATTTCCCAACATAATTTCCACAAACATTCATGCACTTATCCCATCGTTTTATCAGTCCTCCCAAACCGGCTTCATAGAACTGCGTGCTTTGTTTTCATTTACCGGCCATCCCACATACCTGTGTGACTTACTTATTGACTCGCCCGCGTAACTTTTTCTACCCAACTCTACTGGAAATCGCTAGGGGCTAAGTCCACTGAAAACCCACCTTGGCGAGAGACATTTCGCAAATGACGCCGAAGTTGAATGTGAAGTGGAAACGTGGTTTAGAAAACAGAGCACGCAGTCCTATGAAGCTGGTTTGGGAGGACTGATAAAACAATGGGATAAGTACATCAATGTTGGTGGAAATTATGTTGAGAAATAAAGAGACAATGTATGCATAACAGTTAACTGGTTTTTTTTTTTTTCAAGTTGTTATCATATTTAGTTATTTTTCTACAGCCATTTGTGACTTACTTATTAACTTACCATCGTAACTTCAAAGCAGGGGTAGAGGCATAAACAACTACATCAGAGATTATGTTGGAAGAGAAAAAAATAAAGAGAAACGCTTAGATCTGTTCACGGATGCAATGTCAGTTGTCTCAATACTGATGAGAAAAAAACAGAGCAGAACTAGCAGATTTAAGAGCATCACTCCATGGACTAAGCCAGACATGTACGGCATTGTAGTACTATGGATTTCGTTACACTCCCACCATACCTGGAAATAAAGAGGCTGGCAGGTTTGGAAAGGAAGGTGGACTACAACCTCAACCTAATATAAACATAATTAACCTACGACAAGGCCCAAATGTTCATAATAAGTGTAACATTTCCAATGTTCACGACCCGTCTGCATTGCCAATTGAATATAGAACGCAACGTCTTATTGCGAATATAGGAGAATCGGTTTTACTTGAAAGAATATCAAATAAAGCCAATTTCTTGGCTCACTTAAACATAACCAAACTGCTACTAAAATTAAAAATAGCATTAGGTTTGAAACTTAGCTACGACGGGACATGAGACAACAGGTGCCGGCCAGAATGAGTCACTGTTGCGCCGCAGCCAGCAGAAACAGTCGGATGATCGAGGACCAGAGAGCTACACAAAGAGAAATTGTCGCGGCGGAGGAAGTCCAGCGAATCCACAAGAACAACAAGAAATTCCACAGCCCATCCATCAATGTTGACAAGCTGTGGTCACTGTTGTGCAGGGAATGCACCTCTTGGTGGAATTTTGCCTATGGACAAGGGGGAGGTGGTCATGCGCTTGTGGGACCAAGTGGAGAAGGCGGAGGAACAGATTGAGAACCCATATGTGGAAAGAATGAGATTGCGGGGAATCGGCAGGGGTTCTGGAAGAATCTTAAAACTGAGAGGGAAGACCAGGAGAACTTTTAATCAGATAGCGGTGGGTACGATTAGTAGTATGACTCTTCGCTGGCTGTTGAACGAGGGGACGGGGCATGTATGGGAATGTCCTGAGTGCAGTGATGTCGGTTCTTGACTCAACTCAACTCAACTGTTGTCCAGGCTGGTTATTACAAGGTTTTTGGGCAAAGGTCACCTACCTAAGAGGCCATCGATTGTCAAGGCCAAGTTCTTCAGCAAAGCTGCAGAAAGGAGAATCAAAGAAATCGGCGGTGCTTGTGTGCTGACTGGATAAATTAATCAATAAATAATTATTAACTCTTTAAAATAATGAAAGTTTCTTCTTCTGCCCTTTATCCACCACAGGGGCATAGAACATCAACCAAACCACGTCAAACCGGCAATCTTTTGCTATCTCCTGCAGCTATTTCCATGTCCTCCCAACATTATTCATCTCTGTCGTTCTCTTTTCCTCGTGTTTCTGTGTCTATTTCGTTTATCTTGTGAAGTCCAGGAAAGAGAGTGTCTCGTTATATTGTCCTCAGGTGTGTCCTATGTAGCGCCAGTCATTTCTTCACCTCTTTATTCTGTGGGATTTGTCTAGTTCTCTCCTTGAGCTCTACATAGATGATATCTGTCATACAATATTTTATGATAGGTTACCTGAGGTATACAGAAAAACGAGAAGTAGATTGTGAGCTTTATTAGAGCACAACTACAAGAAACAAAATGGACGTTGCGGCCAAAGCCTTCGTCAGCACAGGACAAACAAACAAAAACAGACAAACAAATACACGAAAGCCACTATACGAAAGTATTAAGGCCACCCATCGGTATCCCTGCTTGAGCGGCTATCCGTGGATGGAATAAACCGGATGTGACTATAGAGTCGTGTGGTCTGTAACTCATTTAAAAACAAAAACTGGCATTTACTGCCTATATAGTACCTTGCTGTGTATGGCGGCAGGGGGGGGGGGGTGTTTTGGTCCTGAGGTATTAAGGCCGCCTGGCTAGTGCAGTCGCCGCGAACTGTGCATGTAGGTTGTTTTTTTTTCCACACCTTACCGAGGACTAGAACCTGGGTTTCCCAAAGGAGAATCCGGTATTCTAGCCACCCGGGCAGCCGCTCCTCGTGGTCTGTAACAAAACAAACAAATTCTTCGTTTCATTTGGAATTTGAACCCAGGATCACGGATCTGGCAAGCGGAAGCACTAGTCAATGCACTATAGCGGATCCTCAGCTCGATTAATGAACGGTGCATAAAAAACTTTCATTTGGACTACCAAAATGTTTCATTTGAAATATGCAGACAGGGCGACAGCTACATGTCATGTGACCTGTGACTACCACTCATCTGCCGGTGGTATGTGCCTGCTATTGTTTAGATAACATTCGTCACGTCACGTGAGAAGCAAATTTGTGCGACGAAATGTCCCAGTGTTACTCATGGAAGCTGGATGAGGATGTAGTAACCTTAAGTTTGACGGCCACCATCATGTGCCCTCCCCAGCGGAGTCTAAACTGATCGCGGTCCGTGGTATTCTGATTTCTTTTCATGATATTCCTCCAAGCCAATGTTTTAGATCAGTATCATTTCTCTCGGTCTGCCTTTGCCTATTATAACGCGTATCTTTCTTGTCGTCGCGACGTTACTTACTGCGTGACCAACGAATATTGTTTGTCTCTTTCGTGGGGTTGTATATAATATTCTACTTTCATTAGCCTCTTCCGGGTAGCTGTTAGCTACTCTGGCAATACAAGTTGTTTTCGTGAGACGCTGTCGCCTTTTGAAGGCGGTAGTTTCGAATTTGTGTGTGCCCGCAGCTTCCCAAGACATTTCCTGACTTCAATTCTAAGCTGGGTCAACCTGGCCGCTCAGGTTAAATTTTAAAACCCCGCCTCGATGAGAATTCGAACTCAAGACCACCTGACTAGCAGACGTGCGTCTAGCCACAACACTACCGCAGCCATATGGCCTTGCACTCTATGGCCACTGGTAAATCCGGCAATGGACAATTTATGTGGTAATCCCTTTTCTCTTAATGACCTTGACACCTTCATTGACAGCTTCAGGGAGTCTCCATGGCGAAGTAGTCAAGCCGTCTGCCTCGCGCACTGAAGGTTGTGGGTTAGATTACGAGCTGTATCTTTCAATTCGCAAGTGCATTTTTCTTGGAGACGCCTGGGGGTCGTCGCTGGAGCTACGGAGTTCGTGCTTTGTGCGACGCTTTCGGCAGGCCTCCTCTGTCTCTGTGGAAAGAGACAGAGCCATATGGGATAAAACCGGGTGCAATAAAGTCGATCCTCTCGACTTTTAAGACTTTGTCTTAAAAGACTGTGTAGTAGATACTATACTCGACTTCCGACCCTTGGTTGCAAATCCCTTACCCCAGATGTCCAAGTAGCTTCGATGTCGACCCCGTCTTATAAAGTTGGTGCCATCAAATTGTGTGTGAAGTAAGACGGATATTGTCAAAACCACCCTTCATGAGTGCCATTTGATTTAAAGAAGCACGAACCCACTATTCATAATCGGCATCTCGTCGTAACCAGTACTCTGAACGTGGGTCGTTACATGCTCTTTACACCATCTGTACATTTTGCTAAAGTATTTGTATTCAAAAGACTGGATCCACTGTTCTGTTCTCACGCCCAAATAAGAAAATGAATACTCCAAGTTGCTTGTATAATCTGATCTTGTCATGGAAGCCAATGTTGCTTTTCCATGTCAACATACTTTCCCAAAGCAGTTTCCTGCTATGGGTCTGTAGGTGACAGCGTCATCACATTTTGTATGCCTGAATGCACCAAGCAATAGGTGGCAGGGGCGTCACTAGGGGGGTGCGGGGGGTGCGGGCCGCACCGGGTGACACCATCAAGGGGTGACACCAAAATAAAAAAAATTGCAAATTTGACAAAGCAGACATAGCAAAATAACAAAAATTTAACTTTGTCCGAGTTTGTCGAAGTTCTTTATTTATGTTTTACCTGAAGTATTGAAGTTATATTGTTCAATTTGTTTTCTTTCTTATGTCCTTATTAACTTTTTGACTTATTTTACAAACATTACTATATGCGATTATATATGGTACAGGAACACTCGGAAGAAGACCATGGTGAAAGTCTAGAGGGGTGACACCAAGAGTTTACCGCACTGGGTGACACCAACCCCCCACTGAATTAGATGGCCAGTCTTTCACTCACTTAGTGTGGCAACGAATGCAAGCGAGGTGGCTTTTGCATATACAACACTTTATCTCCATATTTCAAAGATGGCATGAAAGCCCTTGCCATTCTGATAAATCAGTTTTTGTTTTAAATGTTAGTTAGGTCCCCCTGTCCTTGGAAACGGGTGCCAGGGCAACGTAGTACAAGAGGAGCAAGTGTGGAGAGAAGGCGAAGATGACCTGACGCAAACATGACACGGATGTGTTGCAAAGTGTGGGAATACTCACATCGTCTGCCAGTTTCTGTCATCAGGACATTGGCTGGTAAAGATGTTTAATGACAATAGCCATTAACTACTGTCCTGTTAATGCGATGGTCGTTGCCTAAACTCGGGTCGAATAGTGTGAGGTCGCGATGATCTCATTAACAAAAATGAGAATCACCTAACAAATCATCACGAAACAAAATTGCATACTTGTTAATCTGAAAATATGATACACCGACAAGCGTTCTTTGATAATTTGATTATTTTAGACATGTATTACTGTTTTGTATGAAGAATTGCTGATCTATGAAAATAAAAGTTAAATTTAACATGACACTCAGTACTTCCCTAAGCCCTTTTAAAGGATGTTAAATCTATTCAATCATCATCATCAACTTCCATAACAGTGTTTAAGATCAAACGGAAGAGAGGTACCGGTAACAGAAATCGATATACAACGAAGCACATCAAATTATTGGACAGATGGAAAAAAAAAATATTGCAGAATAAGCGCGTAACAGTCGATACAGAAAGAGCACTTTCAATAGGAATTTCTTACAAACATTATGCTATCAATGCCAGACTTTAACCAAGATGGAAATTTACAGTGACATGGTCGCAAGCCTGAGACAGGTCGGGTACACGATCAGGGCATCAGGCTATTCGCTGCTAGGTAGGTGCAAAAGGTCACGTTTCTGATTACATGTATGATGTGTTTAAACAGCCGAGTCGGAAAAGGACAACTGAGAACTATAGTCTGTTTACTTTTGTCTGCCCCAATATAAAATTCCATATCTCAGTAACCAACTGAGGGAAAATGATGAGATTTAGCATATAATCTTATCATTATGTCCACCCAACAAAAAAGTTTTTGTTCTGGAGATTGTACAGTAGATTTCAAAGTTTGTTTATATGCGGTATTTAATTTACAGGACAGAGATGAATTCCGTGTTATTAAATGTATTAATTCTTCATACGGAAACATTAGTGCTGAATAGTTAATTTTTTCGTGGGACATAGGATTGGCCTTATGGCAAGTGTCTCGCTTAGACCCTTGTGTTGTCATCCGAACTGGCTGAAAATTACTGTAAAATAAGTTTGTTAGCGAGAAATCACTAGTTTTTCACCAAAACATCAAAGAAATGTCGCCGCTTTCCTTGATTTAAGTCGCTTTTGGACCTATCAAAGACATATTCCTGAAGAGGGGGTAAATTTAAGACGGCAGGAAAAAATTTCATAACGATGCAACAGATAGTTTTCAAAATAATTGATCGTGAATGAAGGCATTCATTTCTGGACAGACTATAGTGTCTATTGCTGGCTATAAAACAAGTTAAACGATGAGAGGTATAAATCTATGCGGTAAAATAGTCCAGATCGCTGCCCGCAAGGCGAGGTCCAACACGTCTCTCACTCAAGCACAAGCAAAGCAATCTTTCAACGAAGACCAAAATATCCTTCACTGCCTCGTGCCAACGCGATAGTCACCACACCAATCAAATACAGTGCAACCACACAGAAGAGATCACTGAACTAGAAAATGTCGACCGAAGTCCAACTTCTGCTGCCAAGTCGCTTTAAAAGAAAAAAAGCGACTTCGCAGCAGAAGTTGGGCTTTGGTCGACATTTTCTAGTCCTGATGATCCCAAGTAACAATAAACATCGCTAGTGGTTGTATAAAACGTCTTACGAATACAGCGCTCCGCAGAAGAGGCAATTCAATGGGAAGGGCAGCCGAAGCCCATTTGTACATTAGCCCCGAGGAAGGAGAACGTCTCCTTCAGCTGTGAACGGGATACCATGAATGCTTCGTGTAGGGAAAATAGTCTACTGGGCTGTAGCCAACCACATATTAAGCTGGGTCGACCTGGCAGCCCAGATCAGTGTAAAAATAAAAAAGTACTTTAATCACCGTCTCGATAGGTATTCGAATACGCACGAGTCTCCGTGGCGAAGTAGTCAAGCCGTTTGAATCGGGCTCCAAAGGTTGTGGGTTGGATTCCTGGCCGCGTCCTTCGGTTAACTAGTGAAATTTTTCGGAGACTCCTGTGGGTCGTCGCTAGAGCTACAGAGTTCGTGCTATGTGCGACGCTTTCCGCGCTGCGGAACGAACGAACGAAAAAACTTTATTTTCAAAGGGTTAAGAAATGGACACGCAGGCCCGTCTAACATTCTGCCCTTCACGTGCGGAAAGAGACCGAGCCATATGTGATAAAACCCGGTGCAATGAAGTTGACCCTGTCGACTTTTAAGCGACTTTTTATTCAAATACGCGACCACCGAAACTGCAGGCAAGCAAACTTATTACTGCCGCAGCTTGTAACTGGGACGAACAAGGATTCTAATTCTGGTGATACTACTTTCATGTTTGTTTGTTTGTTTATTTTTTTCTTCACTTGTCTAGTGTGCGCTCTGATGTTTATTTCTTTGCTTTGTAATATGCGAAAGCCAGTCAATAAGTGTGAATTACTGATCTAGTTATTTGAATGACCGCAAGAGTCCCCGAGTGTGTGATCACGATACCTTGTGTATTACTCGCAATCACTGACAAGCTGCAGAGAGCAAAGACCTCGCGTAGTAGACACAGAGGTCAAAGCTTTCATACACGAAACTGCTCTAGAAGTGGTGTTTACAGATGGCTCTGCATTCCGGGGCAAGAGAAGTGCATGGGCATTTTCACCAAGCTCAACTTGCACAGCTGTCAAGGAAGCAAGTGCTGCTTTTGCCGTGAGAATAAGCCGCGTTGTGAAGAAAACAATGGACGTAACTGGCCAATGCCATGAATTGGCTCAGCACGCAAAAGTATTCACACGCATGCATACTGAGGATTCAATGAACATGTTAGAGAAGGTCCTGACTGGTTTCATACATCATGAGTGGAACGACACACTGAACGACGCAATTCAACCTCATCAAGTGCCCTGTCAACTGCGCAGGTGTTCATGGCGCACCACAGATCTCGGTCTTTGGCGTTCTGGATCAACTCTGCAGATGATAATTCATCCATACCACCATCTCAGTCCATCCAGCATCATTTCTCTTGGTCTGCCTCTGCCTCTCTTCCCCTCGATCTTTCCAGTTGACACTATGTTCTCAAATGTCTCTCTTCTCATCACATGACCAAAAAAAGCTGTTTGTCTCTTTTTTTTTTATTGTTGTATATAGTGGTCTAGTTTCATTAGCCTCTTTCAGGCTATCGTTGTCAGTTATCATAATTAGTTCAGCTAATTGTCGTCAGCCGGTCTCTCTGGCTGAGGGGCTACAACACTTTCTCTCTGTAATCCCGTTTATCACGCAGAGTCTCGTAGCGGAGCGAGAACTGAGTAGGTTCGGCCCCCGCTCGTGACTTGCGGGATACTGAGCCGGCCGCTCAGAAAGCAATGGCAAACTACTGAGCGTAATCTTGCCAAGAAATCAACATACAGCTGAAAGATGCTGGTGTTGACAGCGATGTCCTGTAAAGGATATGGAAAAAAAAAATTGTCGTCAACGTACCGGGGTACTCAAGCGTGAAAGGCGAAAAGCAATGATCGGTTGGCCGACATGGTGATGATAGAGGTGAGAAGAACAATTTAAGGGCCAGACATCATCAACGCTATAAGAGATACTGGAAATACATATATATTTCTTTTTCTTTTTTTTTTAGCGTTCTCTCTCTTTGAAAAGTAGGTGTCGACCAAGTAAACATGGATGGCGGGTCGACCAAGTAAACATGGATGTCGGGTCGACCAAGTAAACATGGATGGCGGAAAATTGGAAGTAGCGGTCGGTCACACTTATGATCCAAAAGTTGGTAATATGGTAGCAGCCCTGATGTATTATATAGCAAATTAAAGTTTGTTGCTTAGGGAGAACAATTCTATTGATATTTTAATTGGGACAACATTTCGCAATAACAACATTTCGGCGATATAGCCCATGGCAGATATGGGAGATTGCTTAAGACGATTGATCATTCCATGGCACTGAACCCGTTAAGAAAACCAGGAAATCTGCTTCTTTGTCCAGAGTGAGGGAGACATGAGTGAAGCGGGGGGGGGGGGGGGGGGGGGGGGGGGGGCTAGACACGAACATTTTCTCAAGAGCACAAGAAATTGGATTAAGCAACGCAGGACTTGCAGTACCAGTAGATACACGCTGGCGATGTTAAAGTTTAGCCAAGGAGAAAATCAGAGCACTTTTGGGCCTGCCTGACTCTGGAGTATGATGTTGATGATTCTCACTATTCACCTCTAATTTAGAACTGGTGTCGTCGACCGCTGCATGCTGAGGGAGATATTGAGGATGGGATCTGAGCACGTATAGACTTTATTTGTTGTTCGCATATCCTTTACAGCATATTTCAGCTGATTGGTGATTTCTTGGCAAGATTACGCTCAGTAGTTTGCCATTGCTTTTTGAGCGACCGGCTCATATACCCTGTAAGTTAATGGCACGAAGAGAACCACTACCGATTCTCGCGCACGTCACGTTACTCACGGGAGTATACGGGATTACGGAGAAAGTCGTGTAAAGCCTAAACCAGGGAGACCGTCACGTATAGACTAAATGGTCCTACATGCAGTGAGGATTATCCAGCCTACCTCTAATTAATGATTGACTGTTTGTTTTGTTTTCATTGTGAATTTATCAAACTGGAAGGCCCCGGTATACGTCGCTTCGGTTTACTTCGCTTCGGTTTACGTCGTTTCGCTATAACGTCGTTGCCACAATGGGACATAACTTAACTTTACGTCGCTACGATCCGTTATAACGTCGTCATCTGTGTTGCTATGCTGCGTTAACGTCGCCATTTTACATTTTGTGCAGTGCGTTTTTCCAGGATTTTATCGTGTAATCACCCATAATTATGAGTTCAAAGCGCACAGTAAGTGCTGATAGTGTCTGGTTGTAAGATACCCAGGTAAAGTGTTACTCTTTAGGTGAAGTTAGATGTGTTACGTCGTTTTGAGGCTGGCAATCGGGCTGTTGACATCGGTAAAGTCCATTGTTTACCTCCAACCACGGTAAGGACAATTCGTGCAGGTTCTGACAAAATCAAAGAGGGTGCTAAAAACGTAACCCCTTTGAGTGCTTCCAAGATCACTCGTAACAGAAGTACTCTTATGGAGAACATGGAAGCACTATTGGCCGTCTGGATTGAAGACCAGAACCAACGGAATATGCCTGTAAGCAAGATGGCTATCCAAGAGAAAGCAAAGTCTCTCTATGAAGATCTAGCTAAGAAAGCGGGTGAGAGCAGTACTGATAGTGATGATGATAGTTTTGGAGCGAGTCGTGGTGTTAATGCCTCCCCCTCCCTCCCACCCCCCCCACCCCCCAAAAAAAACACCACTCGCCCTCCCAACCCACCTCTATTTAGTAGGCTTCTTTCAGTCCTGAAGGACTATAGAGTTGTGCCGCTTGGGAGGTGCCTGGCAGCACCGCTGGTGACTGTATAGTCCAATGCGAGAGTGACAATCCCTGTCACAGTTTCCGCATCTGTAAGACGAGGCAAGTCCCGCATTAAGTGACTGCGCTTTGAGCCTGTGCCACCTATCCTCAGTTTGTTTGATCAGATTGCGCTCAAAGAGCACCAGTCCGTTTCGTACATCTCTTCTCCAGGAGCATCTGTCTGTTGCAACTCTCTCCCACGTGTCTGGGTCTATTCCAATGGTTTTCATATCTTGTTTACACACATCCCTATATCGCATTTGGGGTCTTCCGGCTGGCCTCTTTCCTGTGGCTAGCTCTCCGTAAAGGAGATCTTTGGGAATACGTTAATCCTTCATTCGAGATACGTGGCCCAGCCACCGGAGGCGTCTCTGCTTGAGGAGGGTGTGCACTGTGGTCATATCTGCTCTTTCAAGCACCTGTTTGTTTGTTATGTGGTCTTTCCATTTTATGCCCAGGATACGTCTCAGACATCTCATGTGGAAGGAATTCAACTTCCTTTCCTGTCTTGAGTACAAGGTCCAGGATTCAGACCCATAAAGTAGTGTGCTAACACAAACTTTATATACTTGAACTTTTGTACGCTCTTGTCAACAACTTAACTGACAGGCATCATCGGGTACTTCTCACACACCCATACAAGACAACTTGCAAGTCGTGTGGGAGGCAAAATGCATGGTCCATTTTATTGCCGTTGGCTCGCTTACAAGCGGTAAACAGTCGCTAATGCAATACACAATATACAGCCACAGAATTATCTAACACAAACTGCTAACCCTATGCTAACTCTATCTATTAGTAAACACAAACCTCCTAACGCTATTCTAAACGACGTGAACGCCCCAAGTCCAGTCTCCCGTCTGCCTAACATCTCTCCCGTGGTTACACACCACGCGGGGTGACCTTCTCCTTCGTGCGTGTTACCTCACATCCCACGCTGCTGGCAAAACGTGGCCTGTTGAGTGTCTACTCAACTGTGCTCTGGCTTCATGAGGTGTGGTGGTATCGTGATTAGAGTGCTAACTCTCTGCACACCGCCTGCGTGTATCATGAGGGAGTGGCTAACCTTCCACTATTCCCTCATCTCCCCTGCTCTTGCCTCGGGCACCGCATCTCCTCCTGGTCCCTCCAGGATTGACCGCTCTCCCTGGCGGAGGGGATGTGGTCGAGTCTTTGACACACACCCGCCCCTCTTGTGTTGCGTCATCAACTTTCACTTATTGGTTGTGACGCAAGGAGGTTTCTATACAAAAAATTAGTGTGTCTAATTTTTGTCAAAGACTCTAGATAACCTGGCTCTGGGCTTTCCAATAGACTATTAACAACTATTGTCACAATGTAGTAAAGCCTCACTTGGCTACTGGCAATCGCCACAAACTTGCCTGGTTGGCGTGAGCCCCTTCTCACATGCTATATTATATTTATCAGAGGTATGTCTGAACCGGACCGTTGTCTTATAAGACCTGCCCTCACATAGTAAATTAACTTACTACCCATACAAAGTTGACTTTTTTAGGGTCAACACATGAATTGCTTCATGTCCCCCATATAATATTTAACAACCATTCTACAAGAGTGTGTGCGACAGGCTTTACCTACTTCGCTTCCGCGCGTAAAGCTTTATTTCCACTGTTAAATCAGTTCTTCGTTGTCTATTATGTCCCCTGGCCCGAAGTTATCTGCCTTTGATCTACAAATAGTGTATGCATTTCATATGTTCGTTTTTCTGGTTGTTTGCGTGTTTGGATGCACTACATCTACTAATCTAACTTCTACCCTATATTTCTAACTTATATGTGTATGTATGTCAGTTTTTTGAGTGTCATAATTTTATTCAATGTGGCCACAAACAGGTGTATAACACTAATTCGTGACTACATTCCATTGTTATGAAACCCAAAATACCGTAATCTAAGTTCTAAACTATATCATCGACAACCCATTCACACTAACACAATTTCACTAGCGAAAACCAACATCAACGCAAACACATATTAAAAGTCGTGGCAGGCAGCAGAAGAATTTGCTGACTGCTTGCATTCTCTCCCGTCTATCTTTCATTCATTCTCACTTTCACACTTCTGTCATACTCTTTTCACCCTTACTTCTATCACCCATCACTCATCCCTCCATACTTATTCTTCTACTTATTTAAAAACCTTGGAGTGAGACTGTACATGTTTGGCTCAGTTTGAGATGATTGAGCCTCATGACTGTGCGCTAGTCATTGCACGAGTCATATATGTACATTATATTTACATGGGCGAGACAGGGTTGATGGCTTGTCCCTTTGATCTCATCATCTAGTATGTTACACTAACCTCAAGTATCATATTTTATATTATAATAAACTATTCTCCTTTTATAACTAAGTATTTAATGTGTTACCTAAGTTCTATTATGTTAATTATATTATCTGTTTATCCTACTCGTTATGTTTCTCTAATCTAAGGGATGTAATGTAACTATTTACATGTAATTAGTGTGATATGAGTTATGTACCTTAATTACCTGGATGATGTGAACATAAATTATGTACTTTTCTAATACTATACTATCTAATGTTGTTAGATTGAAAATGAATCATATGATTAATGTTCTTAATCTAAATTATGTAAATGATGTATGTAAAATGATATTACTAATTACTGGTAATGTTTGATCGATGGTATGGTTTTTCTTAAGATGGAATAAACTACCCTAAACTAAAGCTAAATGAAATGTAACAATCTAAATGGTACTATTTCTATTAAAATTTTACTTTAGCTTGTAATTACCTATTTTTTTTACGTCTAACCTAATATTTTAAGCTAAGTAGCTGGGTTAATTACTGTATTAACTACCCTATTTAAATAAATGAGAATTATTATATTACCTAATTCTATCTCTCATCTATCACTATGTTAAAATATTATCTTACATATCACATTAAGTTTATATACACGGTATTCAGTTCTCTCAGGTTAGTAGTTGCCTTCATGTTTGTATATTGGTATAGGCACAATATAACTACATAATTTGCCTGGGTATCTGAAATACATTTTACGGTCATAATAATGTTCATCGGTAGTGCACGTGTAGAGATTCGCTGGTGTCGTAGCTTAGTCTTTATGTGTCTGAAATTAAGCACTGTTCTGACACTGTTTTCTACATTTCACCCAAATGATACACCGGACTGGAGCTTAGTTGGAAATGAGCTGTCCTGATTCACACGGTAGTATCTAAGTTCTGTAGCACAGTTCTCCAGTTAATGTCTACGGACACATGATAGTTCGTTGTACTTGGTACACTCTTAAGCACACCATGGGTGTATATGTAACCTATTTTACATAGCATATTGTACTGTATTCATGTACTAACTATCACTCTACATTATTATGAGGGATTTCAGGTATTATTACCTCAGATGGTAAAATTAGTGACCACCTGTATCTCCGGTCATTTTGATGCACACCACTTTCTATGACCGTGATCGGGGAGTTGTCGGTCTGGACAATGCAGTGAACATCCGTGTCACGGAACTGCTGAGAATTCACCTAGCAAAACTCCCAAAAGTCCAATTCCCCTTTTTCAGTAGAACAGCCGATCTAGTCGAAGGGATACAACCGAGGTATTAATGTACCCCACGCAAGGGCGATTGGTGGCCCTTGACTTCTCGACTGTTCGGGTGAGACAAGATCAACCCAACCAGTTCCGCTAACGCATGCGCAAGAACCGTCTCAGAACAAAGAGAGGCTCAGTTGAAATCCGGCCGTGGGAGCAAGACGTTTGTGTTTGAAACGACTGTGTTAATTCGTAAATGGGAGAGAGGAAGCCAGTGTCTTGCTTGTTATCAAAGAAAACCGACAGAACGTTCAGTGTTGGGACGGGAGCTCCTCAATTCTGAATACACAGTTTGTCGTAAGGTACGTGAAACATATTTAGATAAATAATGTGTCGCTACCGCGTTGAATCGAAGCTGTTCGACCACATGTCCCGCCCGGCGCACAAAGGTCAGTCAGGGGTTGAAACTGTGGGCTTGTGTTTTAACTTAACACTGCAGGCGAGTTGAACACGATGGATTGTAGGCCTGTTTTTGCGTTACATGGTACAAGTACGGGAATGCGTGTTATTCCGCCTTTTAAACAAGGTAGGGTTTTAGGACATTTTTTCGGG
>JACEFZ010008422.1:0-17467 GCA_014155875.1 Cepaea nemoralis
CCGCGGGGGGGAAACGGCTCCCAAAGGGGCCCCCGGGGGGAGGAAACGTTTTAAAGACACTCTGAAAATTTCACTGAATGCTTTTGGAATTCATCATGACACCTGGGAGGCTGCAGCCAGAGACCGAAATTCGTGGCGTGCATCATTGCGCAAAGGTGCAGTTATATGTGAGGCAACCAGGACTGCAAGAGCTGTGAAGAAAAGGCAGGACAGAAAAACCACTGCAGGAAATCCTCCTCCAGAGACGTCAAGCATTCTTTGTCCACATTGTCAAAGAACATTTCGAGCCAAAATAGGCCTTATCAGCCATCTTAGAACCCACGGCTCCACACCTTCAACCCCACTGGATGAAATGAATGGTCATCATCATTCTTGATGGACAAACAACAACAAATCTCTGAGATGTGTACAGCATCACAAGATTGCACATTTCGGTGTTACCAGATCATGATACAGCACGGCACGTGCCGACATTAGAGCTCGGCTGGTCATGTTGCCTCCGTAAATCTCAGGTATGTCATTGTCAGCAGACTCCAAGCCAATGCCCAGAAGCGGTTCTCGTGAAGAAAGGGTTGCTCTGTGTTTCTAAGATCAGGTGTGGCCACATCCAGCTGTGACATTCATGCTCTATCTCCAGCTCTATTGCTTCATCTTCAGCTCTAATGCGCTATCTCCAGGTCTAATGTTCCATCTCCAGCTCTAGTGTGCTATGTTCAGCTCTAATGTTCGATGTCCAGCTCTAATGTTCCATCTCCAGCTCTAATGTTCCATCTCCAGCTCTAATGTTCTATGTCCAGCTCTAATGTTCCATCTCCAGCTCTAATGCTCTGTGAGGCGTATAATAACTGGACTAGTATATTGAGAAGGGTATCCCGGTTGGGATGGGTTCCTATCCTTTGTAGCCTTCTTCGGGAAGCCTTGAGGTTGGCTCGTTACCCCACGTGAGGACACCTAAATAGAAAGAAATTATCCTACACGAAATTTATAAATATAGGCTTCTTTGGAAGAAGTGGAGACCACGGACGTTTTCCACTATTCATGAAAAATATGACATCCTCTATAATATTAATAGACTAGTGTGAATTTTTCCGCTCTCATGAGGTCTTCAGCAGTCGATGCACATGCGATGTATATCCAGAACACATAATGTTTGAACTGAACATACAGTTTGCACGAGACATCCAATGTGTGAACAGGACATACAATGTTATCAAAGAAAAATCACAATGTGAGCAGAACAAACACTGTTATCACATGACAGTAACTGTGAGAACAGAACGTACATTGTCATCACAGAACATTCATCAAGAAATCACCCAAATTCTGTTTTAAAAAATTGAGTGTTATATGAAATCAAAGGTTGGAGTGCAGATCATTCTGTAGAACCGCCGTATGCTCATCATAAATTGCAAGGTGTGAAAACAAAATTCATACACATTATTTATCCAAAGGATAATGCTGCATATATGGAAGTACATGTAGTCCTTAAGCTTTGATAAAGGTTTGTTATATCTCCTCTGGAGCAGATTCAAGGTAAGGTAGTAGCTCATATCTTCTACATCTTTCAAGTTGAGCAAAGCATGGTAATGGCATTCTGGCAGGCCCCAACTCTTTGGTCCTCTCAGTAACTAAATACTAGTTATCAGGGTTACTCGCTGGATAGATGGGGATGGTGAGGGGTGCAGGATCAAGGCTGTAATAACAATAGATCTGGCAGGATATTGACATGGTCACAATACCTCTACCTCTGTCAGTCAGTAAGTCTACACCCTCTGCATTATTTTGGTAAGCCCATATTTAAACCGCCCACCTGAGTTCGAACAAAATTGTAAACTATATAAGCATTTTATAAAAATCATCAGTTATCAGTTATCAGTTATCAGTTGGGGTATCTTCGTTGCACTCCGGACATGTCCATAGGTGCTCAGATCCTCCCCCCAGCATATGCATCAGCGTCCGGTGGCTAATAGTGCCAGTTCTGTGTTGGTTGACGAGGCGCTTTGTTTTCCCGATGTACCTCTCGCGTCTGGCTGTGCCGATTCTTACTCCCAGGTCTTTCATCCTGGAGAGCGATGTGGAATCACTGGCGTCAAAATCCTCTGTTCTCGCCATATCTTTAAGGGCGTTAATGACATCGGCACGATCCATGGGCTGGCCATCTACAGGGGGTGCAGAGCCAGCCAATTTATCAGCTCGTTCATTTCCCTCGACTCCCGCATGTCCCGGGACGAAGATGAAGGTGACTTTGCGGACAACAGACTTCCGCAGCGACTCAGTCCACTGTCTACGTACAGATCCAGCTTCGACCTTCTGAATCATGCTCATTGAATCACTTAGTACACACACGTTGGTATAATGCTGTGATTCCAGCCATATGAAAGCCTGTGTAACTGCCATCACCTCCATCGTCATGCTGCTCGTGGTCATAGAGTGGGCACCACTGGATTCTTGAACGGTTCGGCCCGCTGAACGGGCTGTAAATGCCCACGCACTTCTCTGCTGCTTTACAACAGATCCATCTGTATAGATGAGCACTTCGGGGCTATCTGAGTGATCATAGATGAGCGCGTTAACCTCTGCATTGACAGCGGCAGGGTTCTGCTCTCTGCACCGTCTGTCGAGTGTGATAATGCAGGAGAAGGTACACTTAAAAGCTGGAGGCACCGGCACCCATTCCTTGCCGGGGTTGATACTGGTAAGACTGCAGACCTGTCCGACGACATCTTCCGCCCGACCCATCCATGATTTGCCCCTCTTTAGCCTGTCACCCTTTTCTCTGAATACAGCGTCATGCAGAGGGTGCTGCTCATCTGCACTTATTTTTAAGTATGCACGAGCTCTCCAGATCTTGATCCTGTGTTCCATTGTCGGGAAGTCAAGGAGGTATCTCATTGCTACACAGCTGGTGTCTCTCGTGCAGCCCAAAATGATGCGCATGGCTTCGTTTTGTACCTTTTCAAGTCTTCCAATCTGTGTAGGGCTGACAGTGAGGATGGCCAGGGCATACTCGATGCGTGAAAGCACAAGTCCTTGGAACAGAAGTAATAGCAGTCTTTGCTCGATATTGGCAGTCGCCATGACTCTCATTGCTGCCAAACCTTTTCGAGCCTTCGTTATGACATAGTCGACATGATCTTTGAAGGACAGGCTACGATCAAGCCTCACGCCAAGATATGTCATTGACTGGGTTCTACTCAGAATGCTCCCATCCATTCTTACTGCCGGCAGGTCTGTTTTCACAATATGGTTGTTTAGTGAGAACCATGTAACCGTTGCCTTTGCAGGGTTGACAAGGGCATCGGCATCAGCACACCATGAGGAAATTCGATCTAGTTCGCCCTGCATATAGTTGGCAACCGCCTGTCTATCTCGACCCTGTCGATACACGAGGATGTCGTCAACGAATGATAGAGTCCTACCCCTCCCATCCAACTGTTGTTCAGTGATCGGCACCGTATACACGTTGAATAGTACTGGTGACAGTGGTGAACCCTGTGGCAATCCTGGACATATCGTTATCGGCTCAGAAGACCAACTCCCGCATCTTAGCACCACCTTCCTTTGGAGTAGAACTGCAGCTATCCATCGTACAAGGTGAGGGTGCACTTTCAGTCTGAGGAGGGTTTGCATCAAGTGCTCGAAAGATACTCTGTTATATGCGTCCTCTAAGTCTATGGCGGCCGCACATGTCTCTTCTCTGACCTGAAATCCTTCGTAAACATCTTGAGCAAAGACCGCCACATTCAGCCATGACTCTTTGTTGCGTCTGTATCCTCCAAGTGTGGGCGGGAAGCAGCCGAGCTGTTCCAAGTCCCAAGCAAGTCTGTGTGCTACAATTTTCTCCAGTAGCTTGCCAACAGTATTCTGCATCGTAATGATTCTGTAGCCGCTTATCTTGGAGTGGTCTTTGTTCGGTTTTGGCAGCGGCAGCAAGTAGCTGTGTAGCCATTCTTCTTTGACCTGACCCCTCTGGATACTGGTGTTGAATTCTCTGGCCAGTTCTTCCATGTCATCATCTGATATCACCATTAGGTCACCATATCGGATGCCGTCTGGGCCTGGGGCGGTGTTAGGTGATTTCTTGAGCATTGCACGCAATATGTCAACTGTGATTGTCCATTCTTCGTCTGTCCCGACGTCCTCGCACAACTGAGAGAGTGTTGTTGTGGTCCTATGTCTGGCGGGCTCGTCTTTCTGGTCAGTCTGTTCTATGTAGCGTGCAAGAAGGGCCTTACCTTTATCCGCATCCGACTTTTTCCATGCGAGGTCTGTGCCTTGAAAGTCTGGTATACCCCTACGTTGTGCAGCACCGTTCATGCTCTTGTGGAGGCGCCAGAATGTCGTAAGAGATTGCTCGGAGCACACCTTCCTGCAGAACTCGTCCCATTTGTCGGCCTTGGCCTGTTTGGCGCAGGATTTGAATAAAGTCGTCGTCCTAACGACCTCAGTCTTCAGGTTCGCCAACTCAACCTGTGGCATGTTAGCCTTTCTGGCCTTTTGCCAGTCTTTGACAGCCTGCCTCTTTCCCAGCCACACCTTCTCGACCTCTCCATTCCACCATGGTGGCTGCAGCCATCTTTCTTGTCTCCTACGGGAGGAAGTTAGTTTCCTTCTTCTGATCTTGCTTATGGCGTCTTGACCAGTGGTGTCGTACGGGAAGGCATTGGTCTTGTTTCTTTGACTCATGGCCCCGTCTTTCTTGATCAGGATGACACAAGGGTAGTGGTCGCTATCGTGGTATCCCAGTGTGCCCCACCGGCACCTTGGTGCGATGGTGGGCGACACCAGAGCCAAGTCAATGATGCTGTCAGAGTCGCCTGGTCGAGTGGCCATTCTAGTGACCTTCCCATCATTCAGACAGATTAGGGCAGCAGATGCCAGGGCGTCCTCCAAATCTTCTCCCTGTCTATTGGTGATGCAATTCCCCCATTGACTGCCTCTGGCATTGAAGTCCCCGCAGTAGATGATATGCCTTTCATCCATATCGAACAAACTCTGCCATTGTCGCACGTCGACCTTCCCATTTCGCGCATAGACGTTAACGATTACAAGCTGCACTGGTGTCATTATTCTTAATGCCTGCACTTGCAGGGCATCGCTGTTCCAGGCGGACATATCGATCTCAGACACTAGTATGTTGTCGCGGACCAGAATGGCCTGTCCGAGGTGCCGCCTGTTAAAGAAACCCTGAAATCCCGCAACTTTGACTGTTCCGTCGGTGAGCTGTGTTTCTTGCAAGACTACAATATCGTTTCCGTAGAGTAGTTTTTCAAGAATGGGTCGGCGTTGACTAAATGATGCACAGTTCCAGTACAGTACTCGAACATTTCCGATACCCAATCTGTCACATTTTAAGCGCCTTCTGCGCGCGCCCGCCCTCTTACCACGTTGTGTCCTAGCTGGTCGTCTGGCCGTCATGTTAGGCTTAACTATCGCCACCGGGCGCCGATGATACGCCGAAAGAAGACCGGACGCGCGTGCACGAACTCCGTTGCACGGTCCGAACTCCATTTCACCACGAAAAAAGCACTTAATCCATACACATTTCAGAAAAAACACGTTCCATTTTACGGGACGAAGAAATGTCCCGCCATCTTGCTTCAAGGGAACTTACTTATAAAAATCATATGTCATTATAACATAAAACATGAAAAGGGGGAAAAGAAAGTGGAGGAGGAAGGAGAGGGGGTCCACTCAATGGTGAGATCACTACCCTCTTCTCTCTAGATGGAATTCATTCCAACATCTGGTGGGATGTGACCAGTTTAGGGATAACCAATTGTGTCCCCTTGATGCCTTCATATCATGATGTGATTAACTCAATTTGTGACCCTAATAAAGTTGATTTGATTTGATTTAATTTTGATTTAACTCTTGATGAAACACGGTCAGTAAGGTAAAATAAGGTCAGAAAGATGAGACCCAGTTGTCATGTTGTGACAAAGTCATCATTAATGTGACAAAGCCATGGTGTGATAAAGGTAGGTTGTGACAGAGGCATGTGGTGATAGATGCCTGTTAAGACCAATGTAATTTGTGACAAATGCATGTTGAGACAGATGTATGTAGTGATATTGCATGGTAAATCGGAGTTATGTTAAGACTGATGAATGTAATGACAAGGTATATTGAGATAGGTGCAGGTTGAGTTAAAGTTATCATTATAACATCTCGTCATCCTAAGTCTGTATAGCAAGACCAGACTATTTTCCTCTGGAGTTAGACTTAATTCTCAAGTGCCCTCCATCAGCATCATCATTATCACATTTGCCTTTTCATATTAAGTGAAAACTTCGAACTTTTCCTCCCACAACAAAAGTAATGATCATGAACCAACATTAAATATATAACAATCACAAATGAAAACATATCACTAACCTCATGAAATTATGCTAGAGCCTTTAGATAGTTATGCATTCAGCATAAGCAATTGTTCGAATACAAACACAGATTGTCCCTCCCAGCTTTCTCCTCTGAGCAAGGAGTTGATGACGACATTTGAACAACAACAACAACAAATAAATAAAACCACCCACTGTTGCGAGCAATTTTCGTGCACAAGTTCAGAAATTGACTTCGTTATGGTCATTTTTCACAACACAATTGCGCCTGAAAGTAATAATCACCCAGTCATCAGCAACATTTGTGTAAGGCTGGCGGTGCGTGCAACGTCTGGCAAACATTTAGGTATATGGTGCTACTATCTTTCCTTATTAATGAGCAAGAATTCTCATGACAAGAACATGGCGTATTCACTAAGCATATTCATGAAAAATGATGAATCGAAGAATCCCATAATATATTAAGACAATTTTTTTTTTTTTGCGTATCCCTTACGGGACGTTGCAGTCAACACCAGCATTTTCAGCTGCTGTTGATGTACTAGGCAAGTGTTACGTTCAGTAGTTTGCCATTGCTTTCTGAACGACCGGCCCCTATATCTTTTTCGAAAAAAACCAGCACCGCTGTGTTTCGAACTCGGGTATACGGGCTCACAAACCGCGTTCGCAAGCCCTTGGCCACAGAGACCGGTATTCAGACAAGTGTGAGTGTATATACAAGGGTTTTAAGAGACAGACTCTTAGGAACATTTTCTCTGCAGAAGCACCAATGCCTAGAATGTGTATTTAAAGAGTGCATTTCCATTGCATAGATTGATTGATTGATTGATTGATTGATTGATTGATTGATTGATTGATTGATTTAGGAATCGATATCACAGCATTCGGGGCATTCCCATAAGTGCTCCGTCCCCATCCTCAGCAGCCAGCGAAGAGTTCCAACACTAATAGTACCAGTAGCAATCTGATTATATGTCCGTCTCGCCTTTCCTCTGAGCGTTGAGCGTCGGCCAGATCCTCTCGTCACTCCTCGCTGCCTCATTCTTGCCAGACCACGGTAATCCATTTGTTCCTCCGAGGTGTGCACGTGCTCCCACAAGGCCGCAACCACGTCTGCCTTGTCATGTATCAATACTCCACCAAGTTCTGCAGAGCCAGCCAATCTGTCCGCCTGTTCATTTCCCAGCACACCGGCATGCCCCGGAGAAAAGATCCAGGCGATGCTTGTCACCCGTGACCTCCGAAGCGAAGCAAGCCACTCCGCACGAAGCCTGCCCGTCCTCACCCTCGTCAGCATGCTTTCTGAGTCAGTTACAATCACGATGTGTGTGTGTGTGTGTCGTATTCTCCATCCAGCGGAGAGCCGCAGTGACTGCCTCCACCTCCATTCTTAAGCTGGATGTTGTGGTATCATATGCCAGGCTCTCCTGTCCCAAACATCGACCATTAGCTTTGGCTATGAACCCCCAGCCACTTCTCTCACCTCTTGACACCGAACCATCTGTGTAGATAATCACATCACCCGAGTGAGCATTGTCCTGAATTAGTTGCTGGATTTCCACTTCCGTGGCCCCTGCTGGCCACTCCCTGCACTCCCGGCTTAATGTGATTATAACTCTGCACAAGTCTGACTGCTCCGCTGGCACTCTGACCCACTCCTCTCCACGCCTAATGTTCTCCAAGGGGCACACCTGTCTGATCGTATCCTCCGCCTGAGCCATCCATGATTTCCCTCTTATCAGTCGCTGACCCTTAACTGCGTCCAGCGCCTCATGCAGTGGGTGGTCTGTGTCTGCAGCTACTCTGAGGTATGCCTTCGCCTGCATCACCTTGAGCCTACCAGCAACAGTCGGCAGACCAAGGATGTAACGCATACACACTACTGGGGTGTCTCTAGTGCATCCCAGAATGACCCGCATAGCTTCGTTCTGTATGCGCTCTAACTTCACCAGCTGACTCTCTGAGACAGTGAGCAGACCTAATCCATAATCAATTACTGAGAGGATCAAGTGCTGGTATAGTGTGAAAAGCATTCTCTGCTCTGTGTCCATTGCAGCCATAGTTTTAAGTGCACTGAGTCCCTTTTGAGATCTTGTCACAACCGTCTCCACATGGTCCTTGAAGGATAGGCTCCTGTCAAATGTGATCCCCAGATACTTCAGTTTGTTCTCTCTGCTGACATTTCTACCATCTATCGCGAGGCTTGGGACATCAGCTCTTACAATCCTGTTGTCCAGAGAGCACCACAAAACAGCCGCCTTTTCCGGGTGGATGACAGCACTCATTTCTGTGCACCAGTCAATCACTTTATCTACTGTCGCCTGTAACTCCTGGGCTGTTTGCTCCCTATCTCTCCCCTGCCTATATGCAAGAATATCATCTGCAAATGTTAGTATTCTTCCAACCCCTGGTGCTTCTAGGTTTGCAATCTTGCTCGTATACACATTAAAGAGCACCGGTGAGACTGCAGATCCCTGTGGCAGTCCCGGGGTTAACATATGTGGCTCTGAGGTCCATGCACCCAGACGGAGAGCAACCCGACGAGAGTGCAGGACGGCTGCTATCCAGTTCACCAACCAGGGATTGACCCCCTTCTCCATCAGTGCGGTCATCAAAATATCAATCGAACTCTATTGTACGCATCCTCGAGATCAAGTGCTACCGCCATCGTTTCCTGTCTACTCTGGGTCCCCTTATAAACATCAAAGGCAAAAGTGGCTGCATTTGACCAGGTATCTTTTCCTGGCCTGTAGCTCCCCAGGCCTCTTGGAAGAAGCTTCCCCCTTTCCAAAAACTCCTGCAGCTTAACAGCGACTATCTTCTCTAAAACCTTCCCAAATGTATTTTGAAGGGTGATGATCCTAAAGCCGCTAAGCTTTGAATGATCCTTGAATGGTTTTGGGAGAGGGATGAGATAGCTGTGCACCCAATCCTGCGGTACTGATGCTGTCCTAATGCTCTGGTTAAAGCAGTCGGTCATCTCCTCCAGGTCTGCATCGCTCAAACCCTTCATGTGGCCACACCTGACCCCATCGGGCCCTGGTGCCGTGTCTTTTGCCTTTTTCAAAATGTGTTTAACATCTTCCACCCGTATGATGTCTTCATGCTGCATATTCTTCGTGGTGCCAGATAACTCCTCTCTAACTGCATCCCTGGTGTCCGCATCATTATGATTGGTCTGCTCTAAAAATCTCTGGAGAAACGCCTCCCCTTTCTCTTTGTCTGTTGTCACGCGCACACCATCATCTCTATAAATTGTTCCCACTGTCATAGGCCGATCTTTTCTCTGCATTTGCCTGTGCAGTTTCCAGAATTTTCGCAGTGTTTTATCACCTCCAATCTCCTTCATGAAACATTCCCATTTTGCCTTTTTGGCCTCTGCAGCACAGCGCTTGAAAACCTCCACCTTGTCTTTCTTGACATTTTCCGCTGTGTCCACTTCCTCTCGTGAGCTTCGAAGGTGTCTGTCGCACTTTCTTTAGCTGCTTCACTGCAGCTCTCTTTGCTTTCCAAGCATGGTCTACTTCTGGGGTCCACCATGGGGGCTGCAAAAAGGGAGTTTTAACAGTCCTGTTGCATGCCCCTTGTCTGAGGCGTCCAAGAAGGCAATCGGTCCACTCATACCGGAAGGTCTTGCGCGCTCTCCCAGCTTTAACTTTCCTGGGTTTAGAGATCAGGACTGAGCATGGCATGTGATCACTCCCATGGTCATTCAAAACAGTCCACTTTACATCAAGGACTGATGACTGGGAGACAAGTGCCAAGTCAATAGCTGTGTCTGCATCGCCAGGCCTCGTTGCCATTCTTGTCGGCCTACCATCATTTATGCAGACCACATCGGAGTCCACCATGGCATCCGCAAGGGCAATTCCCTGTCGATTTTCTCCACTACTGTCCCAATCTCTGTTCCTTGCATTGAAGTCTCCACATATGAGTAGCCTATCACCTGGTAATTCCTCCAGTTCCTTAAGCCAGTCCCAATGTTCCTTTCTGACAAAACAGTCCACTGTGGCATATACATTTATGATGTTCCAACTTAAGCCACCAATCTCCATTTGTATACCCTGGACCTCTCTTGCACTGTGATTCCACTGGCTCAAGTCAAGTACCACATGCTTCACTCCTTCCTTCACCAGCAGACCTTGTCCATGTCTCTTCTGCCCAGTGGGGTTTATATAACTGGCGTACTCAGGGCAATGGTATTTGTCTGTATTTAGCTCCTGGAGCATGAGGACGTCAAAATCATATATTAGTCTCTCCAATACAGGACCTCTCTGTCTGGCACTGCGACAATTCCAGTATCCCACTCTTACATAGTTGAAACCTAGTCTCTCCACTTTTCGTCTTGTTCTCCTGGCGCCTGCCCTCCTATTTCTATGCCGTCTTCTCACACCATTTCCTTGTCTTCTCCTCCTCACTCTCTCTTCGCTAGCCTCTGAGGGATGTGTCAAGCGCAGAGCACGTGCTCCGTAGCTCCGGCGACGATTCCCGTGTTTAAATAAATCCATAGGCACAGTTTGGATATTGCAGGAAATAAACGGTCACCCTAGCATTGCCTGCTTGCTAGGGAAGAGGCAGGGGATGTCCCGCAGGAGTCCATACGCCTGGTGCCGCCCCGCACGCCTGCCAGACGTCCAACGTTCACGACCAGTTAACCCATGGCCATCCAGTTCCTCAGCACGCTGGTCCACCTTGAACTTGGGGGTTTATATTTGGAGTTTTCCGTCTCCTAGATGGACTGCTGTCCAAAGCTAACGGGTTCCACCTACCCGGGAGAGGGGTTAGAGCGCCCCGACTCGCTTGGCAGGCACGTCTCCGAGCATATGAGGTATTTTCTAAGGAACTCAGATCCCACCCTGAGATCCCGCCTCGCCCTCTGTGCCCACCGCCAGTTGGGTATTCGCAGCTAACCTCTATATCTAGAGGCCGTTCCACGATCCTCCACCTGTGGACGCGCTGGGTCGGGGATGGTCGCCCCAGCTTTACCATTGCATAGAGAAAAGTGTTTATATATAGATGCATTTAGGATGCAGAAGCATTCTGCAGCATATGGCGATAGAATGTTTAGCAGAAAGGTTCTAACATGGCAGATGCAACAATGGAAAAAAAAACATGGCGTTTGACGACATTTCTCTCTCGCAGAAGTGCAGTGATTTTGATCATGTTTAAGAAGCTTAAACATCACATTGACATCATCATACACAAACACCGTGTTGCCTTAACATCATGGATAATCATAGAACATATTTAGGGCCAAGATTGCCAGAGGGGACCTAGAACACCGGACCTTTCAGAAAGTGCTAACGGCCATGACTGCGGTTTTTGGTGGAATGGCTTGTTTCGCATCACCAATTCTGCCTCAGGGGTTCTGGTGGGTTACTTAGTTTGTACAAATCAATCATTTCTCTTCTTTTCAAATAGCCCGCTTGTTTTTACACGGCTGATGAAATACTCTCCACTATGGTGTTTCATTCTGGTCAGTGTGACAAATATCGGAAAATGTGATGTGACTGGGAAATATATCACATGCTCCATCATCCATCTCTAGCTCTAAAACTCCATGTCCAGGTTTAATGCTCTATGTCCAGATCTAATGTTCCATCTCCAACTCTACAGTTCTATATCAAGTTCTAATGCTCCATCTCCAGATCTAATGCTCGATCTCCAGCTCTAATGCTCCATTTCCAGTTCCAGTGCTCCATCTCCAGCTCTAATGCTCCATATCCAACTGTAATGCTAAATATCCAGCTCCAATGCTCCATCTCCAGCTCTAATGCTCCTTCTCCAGCATGCACGTCTCAACATCAATTACACATCCTCTGAGAGGAACTGGTAATCATGGCATGATTAGCACAGCGGACAACAAGTTGTAGTCATGTGATAGTTACTGTAGTAATGGTGGTGGGTTAGTATCGAACCCAGCATGATCTATATACATTCACTATAACTGGAGCAGAGGCTAGCACACTTGCTTGCTTGACGATGGTTATGTGTTCGAATGCGCAAGGAGGCAGGAAGTTTGTTTTTGTTTTTTAATTGAGCTTGACTTCTAGATAGACCCAGTCTAAACTGAGTACCAAGAAATGCTCTGGACAGTGAAGTCGGGTGTCGTGAGTGTGGTGACATTACCCATCGAGTGTCGATTGTTCTAATGGAGTAAACCATATCCCTTAAATGCCGTGGGAAAACGGTTGCTTGCGTTTGTGTAACCCTGCAAAACCTAGGTGGTGATAATCCACCATTGGCACACGGGGATCCCTTAGCATTTTTTGCAATTGTTCGTGTCGTGACGAGGTCACAGTGTCAACACTGTCTGATTGTTATGGCCAGGGTTTGCTACAAATAGATACCACAGACCAGGAGAGGTTTGCGGTGACCAAGGCTATCATCGACTACTGGATTGATTCCAACAAGAAGAAGACCAGGGAGAAGAAGTTCAAGATGCTGTACACTGCCTTCAAGGCCCTCAAGGAGAATGCCATAGCCGAGGAATTGAAGACCAGGTTTCAGGTTTGTGACCAATCTTGATTAGTGTACTTCAATGTTCCTTACAGCGAATAGTCTCTTTATTATAGGACTTTAATGTTCCTTACAGCCAATAGTCTCTTTATTATAGGACTTCAATGTTCCTTACAGCGAATAGTCTCTTTATTATAGGACTTTAATGTTCCTTACAGCCAATAGTCTCTTTATTATAGGACTTCAATGTTCCTTACAGCGAATAGTCTCTTTATTATAGGACTTTAATGTTCCTTACAGCCAATAGTCTCTTTATTATAGGACTTCAATGTTCCTTACAGCGAATAGTCTCTTTATTATAGGACTTTAATGTTCCTTACAGCGAATAGTCTCTTTATTATAGGACTTTAATTTTCCTTACAGCGAATAGTCTCTTTATTATAGGACTTCAATGTTCCTGACAGCCAATAGTCTCTTTATTATAGGACTTCAATGTTCCTGACAGCCAATAGTCTCTTTATTATAGGACTTTAATGTTCCTGACAGCCAATAGTCTCTTTATTATAGGACTTCAATGTTCCTGACAGCCAATAGTCTCTTTATTATAGGACTTCAATGTTCCTGACAGCCAATAGTCTCTTTGTTATAGGACTTCAGTGTTCCTGACAGCCAATAGTCTCTTTGTTATAGGACTTCAATGTTCCTGACAGCCAATAGTCTCTTTGTTATAGGACTTCAATGTTCCTGACAGCCAATAGTCTCTTTGTTATAGGACTTCAATGTTCCTGACAGCCCATAGTCTCTTTATTATAAGACTTCAATGTTCCTGACAGCGAATAGTCTCTTTATTATAGGACTTTAATGTTCCTGACAGCCAATAGTCTCTTTATTATAGGACTTCAATGTTCCTGACACCCAATAGTCTCTTTATTATAGGACTTTAATTTTCCTTACAGCGAATAGTCTCTTTATTATAGGACTTTAATTTTCCTTACAGCGAATAGTCTCTTTATTATAGGACTTCAATGTTCCTGACAGCCAATAGTCTCTTTGTTATAGGACTTCAATGTTCCTGACAGCCCATAGTCTCTTTATTATAGGACTTCAATGTTCCTGACAGCGAAGTCTCTTTATTATAGTACTTTAATGTTCCTTACAGCGAATAGTCTCTTTATTATAGGACTTCAATGTTCCTGACACCCAATAGTCTCTTTATTATAGGACTTTAATTTTCCTTACAGCGAATAGTCTCTTTATTATAGGACTTTAATTTTCCTTACAGCGAATAGTCTCTTTATTATAGGACTTCAATGTTCCTGACAGCCAATAGTCTCATTATCATAGGACTTCAATGTTCCTGACAGCCAATAGTCTCTTTGTTATAGGACTTCAGTGTTCCTGACAGCCAATAGTCTCTTTGTTATAGGACTTCAATGTTCCTGACAGCCAATAGTCTCTTTGTTATAGGACTTCAATGTTCCTGACAGCCAATAGTCTCTTTGTTATAGGACTTCAATGTTCCTGACAGCCCATAGTCTCTTTATTATAAGACTTCAATGTTCCTGACAGCGAATAGTCTCTTTATTATAGGACTTTAATGTTCCTGACAGCCAATAGTCTCTTTATTATAGGACTTCAATGTTCCTGACACCCAATAGTCTCTTTATTATAGGACTTCAATGTTCCTGACAGCCAATAGTCTCATTATCATAGGACTTCAATGTTCCTGACATACAGCGAATAGTCTCTTTATTATAGGACTTCAATGTTCCTGACAGCCAATAGTCTCTTTATTATAGGACTTCAATGTTCCTGACAGCCAATAGTCTCTTTATTATAGGACTTTAATGTTCCTGACAGCCAATAGTCTCTTTATTATAGGACTTCAATGTTCCTGACAGCCAATAGTCTCTTTATTATAGGACTTCAATGTTCCTGACAGCCAATAGTCTCTTTGTTATAGGACTTCAGTGTTCCTGACAGCCAATAGTCTCTTTGTTATAGGACTTCAATGTTCCTGACAGCCAATAGTCTCTTTGTTATAGGACTTCAATGTTCCTGACAGCCAATAGTCTCTTTGTTATAGGACTTCAATGTTCCTGACAGCCCATAGTCTCTTTATTATAAGACTTCAATGTTCCTGACAGCCCATAGTCTCTTTATTATAAGACTTCAATGTTCCTGACAGCGAATAGTCTCTTTATTATAGGACTTTAATGTTCCTGACAGCCAATAGTCTCTTTATTATAGGACTTCAATGTTCCTGACACCCAATAGTCTCTTTATTATAGGACTTCAATGTTCCTGACAGCCAATAGTCTCATTATCATAGGACTTCAATGTTCCTGACACCCAATAGTCTCTTATTATAGGACTTCAATGTTCCTGACAGCGAAGTCTCTTTATTATAGTACTTTAATGTTCCTTACAGCGAATAGTCTCTTTATTATAGGACTTCAATGTTCCTGACACCCAATAGTCTCTTTATTATAGGACTTTAATTTTCCTTACAGCGAATAGTCTCTTTATTATAGGACTTTAATTTTCCTTACAGCGAATAGTCTCTTTATTATAGGACTTCAATGTTCCTGACAGCCAATAGTCTCTTTATTATAGGACTTCAATGTTCCTTACAGCGAATAGTCTCTTTATTATAGGACTTCAATGTTCCTGACACCCAATAGTCTCTTTATTATAGGACTTTAATTTTCCTTACAGCGAATAGTCTCTTTATTATAGGACTTTAATTTTCCTTACAGCGAATAGTCTCTTTATTATAGGACTTCAATGTTCCTGACAGCCAATAGTCTCATTATCATAGGACTTCAATGTTCCTGACAGCCAATAGTCTCTTTATTATAGGACTTCAATGTTCCTTACAGCGAATAGTCTCTTTATTATAGGACTTTAATTTTCCTTACGGTGTTTAGTCTCTTTACTATTTTTTTTTTTTTTCATATCCCTTACAGAACGTTGCAGTCAACATCGGCATTTTTCAGCTGCTGTTGATGTACTAGGCAAGATTACGCACAGTGGTTTGTCATTGCTTTCTGAGCGACCGGCTCACATACCCCGTAAGTTACCAACGCGGTGAGAACCGCTACCGATTCTCGCACAGGTTACGTTACGAGAATATTCGGGATTACAGAGAAAGACGTTAACACCTAGACCAGGGAGACCGGCCTCTTTATTATAAGACTTTAATTTTCCTTATGGTGTATAGTCTGTAATATTGTTGTGTTTCTATGTTGCTTGCGGTGTCTATTATTTTGATTATAGTGCATCATTGTTCCATACGCTTTATAGTTTCTTAAATTGCTGAAGTTCACTATTCCTTGCTATTTACAGTCTCTTGGTGACAGCACTTAAACTGTTCCTTGCAGTGTGCCATCTCTTAAATTACAGTACTTCAATATTCTTTACTGTGTATAGTCTCTTACTATAAATGTACTACAGTGTTATTTACTGTATATAGTCTAATTAAACATTCTTTACTGTGTATCGTCTTTTAAATTACTATACTTCGAAGTCTCTTACAGTATACTGTACTGGCATCTTGCCGTCTAGACAGACGATAGTTTATTACATTGTGCTTCAAATAGGTATAATAACTACAAACCATGGCGATAGCGAATGTGACTGATCAGATCAATTCAGCGCTGTAAATATTCGTCCACAATGGATGCATGGTAACGCATGGTCATTTCCATCATCACGCATCATCTTAAGTTTCACAAGCTCAGTGTGTGAACTATCTGCAAACATTGTCTCCTCTGTCTTTATTCCATTCTTGATCTTTGCCCTCCATGCAACACGCTGAGTGGTGACTTGCTCCCAATGTGTAATATCAATGCCCCACTGACACATATCTTAGTATCGCAGTAGAGGCCGACCCCGAGATCATTTAACCACCTGTAATTCACCAAAAGATGTTTTAATTCACCAAAAGAGATGTCCTGTTGCATTTTACCATCGTCCATTCTCCTAATGAGCCCTATCCATCTACGCCTACGAAGACTGATCATAGAACAAACCGTCACACTACATTATATCGTTTCTTAAGTTACTGTAATTCAATGTTCTTTGCAGTATGTCGTCTTTTAAATTTCCTTACAGCAAATTATCTCTTAAAATACTGTACTTCAGTGTTCATTACAGTGTGTCATCTATTAAATTACTGTACTTCAGTGTTCATTACAGTGTGTCATCTATTAAATTACTGCACTTCAGTGTTCATTACAATGTGTCATCTATTAAATTACAGCACTTCAGTGCTCATTACAGTGTGTCATCTATTAAATTACTGTACTTCAGTGTTCATTACAGTGTGTCATCTATTAAATTACTGTACTTCAGTGCTCATTACAGTGTGTCATCTATTAAATTACTGCACTTCAGTGTTCATTACAGTGTGTCATCTATTAAATTACTGCACTTCAGTGCTCATTACAGAGTCTTAATTTGCTGTACTACTTACAGTGTACTTTACTTACAGTTTATTATCTTCTTGATTGTGGTAGGCAACGCTTTCTCGGATGTCAGGTTTTCAATTATTATAATCTTTTACATATTCGTTTCCGTTAAAAACCCTTTTAAAATTTGGTAAAGGTTTGCTTTAATGTTTTTCCCTTTTTTTTTTTTTTTGGGGGTTTTTTTTTGTAAAAAAA
>JACEFZ010008423.1:0-47500 GCA_014155875.1 Cepaea nemoralis
TTTAAGGGGACATGATTGATACAGTATGATAATGCACATTGAGAGCAAGTCGCCGCTGAACGTGTTGCATGGAGGGCAAACATCAGAAATGGAATACAGACAAAGGAGATATTTTATCGCAGATAAGTCACACACCAAGCGTGTGAGACGTAAGATGGTGCATGTGGTGGAAATGATCACGTGTTCACATGCACCCACTGTGAACGAACATTTACATCGCGAATTGGCCTTATCGGTCACATTCGCTACCGCCATAGGTAAAAGTTATTATGCCTTTTTAAAGCACAAACTATCGTCTGTCAAGACGGCAAGGTGTCAATTATATATATATATATATATATAGTTATATATATATATATATATATATATAATATATATATATATATATATATATATAGAGAGAGAGAGAGAGAGAGAGAGAGAGAGAGAGAGAAAGAGAGGAGAGAAGAGAGAGAGAGAGAGAGGGGGAGTAGACATTTAGGTAACTGAATACAAATTAAAAAATACCGTGCCCATGCCAACGTGGCATATTGTATATGGTGTTAAGTTCACAGTTACTTTATATCTCTATGTACACACACACTCACACTACTGTAATTACCTAAGCCTAAAAGGTAAGCCATGAATAGTAACGCTGTACCCCTCCCCCAATGTGTCTCCACCTTGATGTGGTGGGGGAGCTTGCGTGTCCCATCGACCCTATCTGCTTGCCGATGGATGAAAAACTACATATCGGACAGCCTATGGGATAGGGACCAGACTAAGAGAGACACAACCTGCTGCTCTGCAGGTGACTGAGGATAACAGTCAAAGGTTTTAAAACGTGCACGAAGGCAGACGCTCTTGGTCCGGACAAAACTCTTAAGGCTCCCCTGTCGAGGGCTGTGGCTGAACGCCTCTAAAGCCACAAAAACCCTCGGATCTGAGAGCCAGCCGATACCCGCCTACCGAAAAATAGAGGCGTGATACCTGAGCAAGCTACATGCTCAGGTCTGATACATGTTCGAAGGCTCTCAGCTGGGGGATATGAGAGGATTCCCGAATGAGAGAGCCTGGCCGGTTTCTTCGTTCACTGCTGCACGAAGGTAGGTGCTGGAGCCGGCAGCACAAGTAGCCTACCTCGTGAGCGAGTACAAAAAGTCAGAAAAGTGCCCCAGTTGAAGGAAATGGTTACGAAAACTGTCTGTATCTAACTCATAGAGAGTGTAGACAAAAGTGGAAGAACGTCTCAATGACGCGAAAATGGAACGCACGGCGAGCGAACCTATTCGTGGTCGGAAGTCACAAGCAAAAGCTCACCGAGTGGATGTCGCTCGCAGTCTGACCGCTCCTGGTGTGTGCTTGAGCGATCAGTGGCAAGCGGGATGGCCCAACACATGGAAGTGAGGAACTAAAGCAGCCATGAGCAGGACGTGCAACTCCTTGGGTGAGCCCAGTCTCATCAGAGCAATATGTGCCGGCCTCTGCAATTATGGAAGCCTCCTTTGGATAGCGAGGGAATGCCCATGGTCTGCCCCTGCCTTCCCTTGAGGGCCGAACTGCGATGTCGTTGATCGTTCTATCTTGACCAGCTGAGATGTGGGTGACATCACAACAGTCTAACGTGTCTCGAAACCAGAGGAAGGCTAACCTCATAAAAAATGCCCGCCGGAAGTCGGAAGTGTCGTCCTACGGGTGGCAAACTAAAAATTGACACTACGCAATTACGTCCGAGTGAAATGTCTCCGTCCGAATGTCTCTCGTGCTAGGACACAGCTCTGACTACCTAGTTTCCGAATGCCGCTCTTGTTCGGAACAGCTCTGACTAGGTAGTTTTCCGAATGTCTGTCGTGCCTGGAACAGCTCTGACGGGCGCAACGACAAGCACATGTCCGAAAACTCGCCTGAGTGAATACCGTCTGCATACCTGTCTGGTTTGTGCGGGAACGGCCCGGGGCAAACGAAATGCCCAATATATTGAAGTGAGGAATTAAAGCAGGCCATGAGCAGGACGTGACCATTCCCTCGGTGAGCCCAGTACCAGGGTGCTATGTGTCGGCCCTGCAACTATGGAAGCAACCTTGGATGGCGGAAAATGCTATGGACTGCCCCTTCCTTCTCTTGAGGGATGACCGAAGTCCTCGACTGTTCGAACTTGACCAGCTGGGATGTGGACGGTACCACAAAAGTGAGAGTCTCCCAGGAATGCTAACCTGGTCAAAAATGCACGCGATAGCCGGATGTGTGACCTAAGGGTTTTCAACCCAAGGGTGCCTAACGCACACCGCAATCACATCTGAAAAAACACTCCGGATGAACGAAAAGAAGAAGAAGAAGAAGTAACGCTGTACCCTAGCAAGCATGTCGTAAAAGAAACTAATGAGGATTGGTGTGAGACTGACTACCTCAACCCGTAAAACAGCTAGCTACAAAAGCCAATCAACCATGATCAAATCTAAGAACGGCTTGGAGTGAGTTGGTTGAGGATCTATGCTACATTGGGAAAGAACATGCCCTAGAGAGAGAGAGATAGAAGAGATACACACTCAAGTACAATGTAAGGGCTGTTCTACACTTCCGTGTGGTGAGGTAATTATCTCACTCAAGTACAATGTAAGGGCTGTTCTACACTTCTGTGTGGTGAGGTAATTATCTCACTCAAGTAAAATGAAAAGGTTGTTCTACACGTCCGTGTGTTGAGGTAATTGTCTCACTCAAGTACAATGTAAGGGCTGTTCTACGCTTCCTTGTGGTGAGGTAATTATCTCACTCAAGTACAATGTAAGGGATGTTCTACACTTCTGTGTGGTGAGGTAATTATCTCACTCAAATACAATGAAAAGGTTGTTCTACACGTCCGTGTGTTGAGGTAATTGTCTCACTCAAGTACAATGTAAGGGCTGTTCTACGCTTCCATGTGGTGAGGTAATTATCTCACTCAAGAACAATGTAAGAGCTGTTCTATACTTCCGTGTGGTGAGGTAATTATCTCACTCAAGTACAATGTAAGGGCTGTTCTACACTTCTGTGTGGTGAGGTAATTATCTCACTCAAGTACAATGTAAGGGCTGTTCTACACTTCTGTGTGGTGAGGTAATTATCTCACTCAAGTACAATATAAGGGCTGTTCTACACTTCCGTATGGTGAGATAATTATCTAGCCTACCGCCTATACTTCCCTGAATATTTCCTGGTACCCATTTTAGACTGAGTCCATCCCGGAGTCTAGTTATTTTCTGTTTAAGTCACCTCCTCCATTGGGATTCGAACACCTGACAACAGGTGTGGCAGGAAAGCATGATCAAACGAACCCCTGGAAGTACACTTGTTAGTTCACTCCCCTGTCAGACTGATTATTGTGGCATTTACATCTCCGTCGACGTGGGACCACATAGCTCCTGGGTCTGTTCATCCTGAATAAATTTGTGCCAGTAAATGTTCTTGCGGCTAAGTCGGCCTAGATGATACTGGCCACATCAGTCACTGAGTGCTGTTTGGTCAAAAAACTATGCACCTGGCACCATGTAACCAGTATGTCACCACGGCTTTCTTTACCTTTTTGTATAACTGAACATTGCAAGGATACAAGTGTTAATGTTGTTCACTGTGTCCTTCACCTTCAATTAATGATAAATATAGTCCCACGGCAGATACTAACGTTGGCGAATGAAGTACATTATTAGGACTTCACATTTTCTAGTCCATTTCATAATAGGTGGAATGAATCACCAAAAAACGAGAAGGAGATTGTGATCTTTACTAGAAAACGATTACAAACAACATGTTCGTTTGCGGCTAAAGCCGACATAATAGGTGGGTAGAGTTTGCCAGTTCCCTGCTTTGTCGCGTTCTGTTAGCAAACAATTCGCAGAAAATAATAAACTTGCCGGTACTCATATATTGGTATCTCCAAAATGAAACAATCCTGCCACTACGGGGACTCTGATAACTCTGTTGTGATATTTATCACGTTAATCATACATCAATCAATCAAATGCCATCATAAAGAGTGGCTGATATGTGTTACAAATACTTCCTGTTTCCCGCTATATTTAATTGCAGTAATATGTAGATGCTGCTCATTATGCATGGCATTCCTAAACGGTGGTTTCTGCTGCTGTAGGTATAGATCAAATCACTGAGGGAAAAGACGTGACATTTGTGGAACATTTTAACACAAGAGATATAATGGTCTTGCGGGATATTGCTAGATAGCAGAGGCACGATAGAGAATGGTGTTTGCTGACAGCTAACATAGCTGGGCGACAAATACTAATGTAAACAACGTTTACAGAAGAAGAAAAAGAATGAGGAGGAGGTGGAGCAGCAGCATCAGCAGCAGCAGCAGCAGCATCAGCAGCAGCAGCAGAAGAAGAAGAAGCAGAAGAAGAAGAAGAAGAAGAAGAAGAAAGAAGAAAGAAGAAGAAGAGAAGAAGAAGACGAAGAAGAAGAAGAAGAAGAAGAAGAAGAAGAAGAAGAAGAAGAAGATGAAGAAGAAGAAGAAGTAGTAGTAGTAGTGAACAAGATGAGAAAGGTAAATCAGAAGAAGAGAAGAGGCAGAGGAAGAAGAGGAGGGGGAGGAAGATGAAGAAATAGTAGTTTATGTAGTCTACCGGATGCTTCCATTTATATTGCATCAATAACCATGTCTTGTCTTTATAATCCTAGATGGCTGCAGCAACTCTTGATATGAATGAGCAGATTATTTTGACGAACTTAGACATAATCGAAGAACTGCGGGGTCAGATGCACCATGCTGTTGATCAGTATGTGGACAAGGTAATATCGTTGGTTGTGAAACTTTACCATCATATTGTTTGCTATTTGCAGATCGTCGCTCTAGATACAGGCTGTCACTACAATTCTTGATGTTTTGCCGGTTCGTCTGTCTGGTGATATTAAGGACAAAGGTGTGATGTGTCCATATTCGTTCTGGTCGACCCATGTCTCCTCTTCTAAGAACGATCCTTCCATCTATGTTCTTTCCAAACATTTGTGACGTTACAATTGGCGAAAGCATTTCAGTAGTCCAGACATGATACTTATTATCAGCCAGTTTTCTTCTATATTCAGACCTTGTAGAATGTCAGTATTTTTCTTCTTCTGGGTCCAACATATTTTAAGAACATTTATGTAACAGGTAAGTTAAATTGTAATGATTACAAAATGGTCCACAACTGGCTTCTATATGTTGATACCACAAAGGTTCGTGCTCCAAAAATTGTACCTTTGATTTGCTGGTGTTTTGTTAAAGGCTGTTAATAATGTTTAACCCCTGCATTGCTGTGGCTAGCCTAAGTGTAATATCTTTTGAACAGTCGCAAAGCTGTTTATTAAGGAGCTAAGATATTTCAAATGTGCAACATTGCCATTGTTTTCCTTGTTGATTGTGGTTTTTGGTTGACTTATAGTTTTGTCCCTGTACAATTTTTTTTCTTTAAATTTCAATAACGAGGTTTTAATTTTCATTGTCTTTTGATAGACAGGATCAACTCTTCAAATTCCTGAGAACAATTTGTGAGGAGGACCATGTCATCTGCACATCTAAATTCTGGAATTTGATTGCCGCCTGTTATAACTGGATAAACAATGGTCGCTTGTGTGTTCATTTTTGATGTCATTCATTATATTTTCTGTATAGGTGTTGAAGGGAGAGAATGCAGCCCTGCCTTACGCCCCTTTGCACCTAGAACCGAATTAATGTCTCACTAGTTACTCTGAGAGCTGCAGATTGTTCATGATATGTTTCGATTACGTGGACCACATGTGCTGACAACTCAATGTCTCCTGCGATGTTCCACAATTTTATATTTGGATAATGTTGATATTGCTTATAATATTATGTATTTATGCTTTGCAAATGCATCTTTCCAAGTCTTCGTTGCCTCGTTTGAAATGCGTTATTCTGTTATGACATATTTAAGATCATGACACATGTTTAATCGCATCTGAATTCAGATATGTTAATAAGACTGGTATTGTTTATATTACCATTTGCTGGCTAGCAGTCAAAGCTTTCCGCATTCATCTTTCTTTGTCTGTATCTCACTCGTTTCCATATTTGACTTGTAATTATGTTATATTGACAAATTTGTGTCCTCCTTACTTCTTTGTGCCGATGTTCCTGTTATGCTTTTAAACGTCAGGGAGTCTCTGTGGCGAAGTGGTCAAGCCGTTTGACTCGTGCTCCGAAGGTTGTGGGTTCGATTCCGGGCCGTGTCCTTCGGTTTTCGAGTTAAATGTTTCGGAGACTCCTGTGGGTCGTCGCTAAAAGCTACGGAGTTCGTGCTTTGTGCGACGCTTTCCGTGCTGCGGAAAGAGACCGAGCCACATGGGATAAAATCCGGTGCAATGAAGTCGACCCTGTCGACTTTTAACGACTTTTTTAAACGTCAGGTTCTGTTAGAAAACATAATTGAATCCATTATTGTCTTACACAAACATGTAACAGATTCTTTCTGAATATAACCAGGTTTATCACTTCCCCAAGAAACATCTAGCCGCCGTAAAAATGTTGTTTCTGAGACACTTGCAAATGCAATGAATTACCTGGGGATACGTTTTGATCGAAGCCTTGATCATAATGAGCACTTAGACCGGGTGATAACAAAGGCCAAGCGAGGTTTAGCTGCGATGCGGATGATTGCGGCGGCAAACTGTGAGCAGCGCCATCTATGTCTCCTTTACGAGGGTATGGTCCTTTCTGTTTTGGAGTATGCGTTAGCGAGCCTCACTATCAGCCGTAAGCAGATGGAAAGGATACAGAACGAAGCTATGCGTATTATTCTTGGATGTACAAAAGATACAGCATGTAGGGCGATGCGCTATCTTCTTGGTTTTCCAACCATTGGGGACATAATACAAATTTACAGAGCAGATGTCTACTTCAGAGTCAACGCAAACACACAGCATTAAGATGAACGAACGAACGAACAGACTTTATTTTCAAAGGGTAACAAATTGGGCACACAGGCTCATCTTACATTCGGCCCTTCCAATCACTCATTTTTCGTTCATCAGTGCATAGTACATTCACATAGTAAAAAAAAAACATTGTCCTTAAGTGCTCCATTCTCCTCCTAACTCAATTTTGAGTCTGGAGAAACTCAGCTCAGTGCACGAACTCAGTAGCACCGGCTAGGATTCTGAAAATACTTGGGTAGATTTTTTAACTCGAAATTTTAGCGCCGTTAGGCTACTCTTTTTCGATTTACAACTGCCAAGGGATGTTTTACGTGCGCAACAATACACACCACGGGCGTCCGATCTCACTACCTAGAGACCAGGGGAAATTTTATTACTAGAATTTCACTTGAAAAAAATCCCGGTCATGACCGGGGCTTGAACCCATGACCTCCAGCACTCGAGGCGGACGACATACCTCGAGACCACACAGCCTATTCCCCCTTCCCCACCACCCAATCACACACATACCCCCAGGCACACACATTCCCCCATCCATCCAGCCATCCCCACCCCACACCTCCCACACACACACCCCACCTACACCATCTCCACACCCACACACAAGTACACATCTCCCACTCACCACACATCCCCAAACACATTCACCACCCACCCACACACAAACCCAGGTACACATGCATGCACCCACCCACCCACCCAGCACCCACCCACACATTCCCCAACCTTCACACATCTCACCACCCACACACACATCCTCCACCCATCCATAATTTACCAACACTCATCCACCCACATATCCTCTACCACCCACCCACACACCCCAACCACCCAGTCAAACACATATCCCCAAACTACACATCCCCCACCCACACACACACACATATTCCCGCCAACTCACATAACCCGCACCTACCCACACAAAAAGCCCGCACCTACCCACACATCCCCCACTTACACACATCCCCCACCCACACAATCTCCCCCACCCAAACATCCCGCACCCCACACACACAAACACACATCCCCAACCACCCACAACCTACACACACTCACCCTCCCTCACATCGTCCATCCACCCACCCGCCAACCACCCACACCCGATCTCCAATCCCCCAATCACACATCCCTTAACTACACATCTCACCACCCACAAACTCACACACACACACACACACACACATCTTCCCACCTATACACACATCCCCACCCACCAACACATTCCTCATCCAAAAACACACACCTCCCACGCACACACTCTCCACCACACACACATACCCGATCCACACACCTCCGCCGCCCACACTCATCTTCCCACCCACACACACATCTCCCATCCATACACTCATCTCTCATACACATCCACACACTCACGTACTCATCCATCAACCACTCACACCCACACATACCCCACCCACGTATCAACACATGCATCTCCCATCTACCCACCCACCCACACCCCAAAAACCAAGCGAAACACACATCGCCCACCCTAACATACATTCTTCATCCACCCGCACATCCCACACCAAAACACCCCCCCCACCCATACACACACCCCTAACCCTCACACATCTCCCCTCCCACAAAATACCCCACTATAAACACACTGACTCACCCACAAACGCAAACCCTACATGCATTCCCCATAAACATCCCCGTCCACACATCTCCCACCCACCCACATATTCTCCACCTACAAACACTCTCACCACCCACACATACATCCTCCACCCACTAACATTTACCCAATCCACACTCACACACTCCGACCCACACAGACATTTCCACTATTCACAGACACATCACCACACCCATACCCCACACTTATCACACACCCATCCCCAATCCATACACATCTCCCACACACCCATTCACCCACACATCCCTCACCCAAATACACATTCCCTACCCACACCCCCAACCCACCAACACCCACACACTTCCAACCATTCTCCAAATAACCCCCACCCATACACACACATCCCTCACCCAAACACACATCCCCCACCGACCACACATCCTTTCACCCATCCAGACATCACCCACCCACCCACACACAATCCCACCACACATACATCCCTCTCTCTCCCCCCACACACACACATCCCTCACATACACACTCACTTACACATCCTCCCATCTAGACACATACATGATGCCTCATATGATCACTGAAACTAGTATGAACAAACTCCCACACTTAACACACACATACGCTGACGATTGCCGTGCGCATCCTCGCAAAAATTTTAAGAAATGGAGAAAATTGTACATATATATTGTGTAGCGTAAACATTCTTGATGCAATTCAACTCTCTCTCTCTCTCTCTCTCTCTCTCTCTCTCTCTCTCTCTCTCTCTCTCTCTCTCTCTCTCTCTCTCTCTCTCTCTCTCTCTCTTTCTCTCTCACTCACTCACTCACTCTCTCCCACTCACTAACTCTCTCACTCACGTTACAGTAATGTTATATTATACATGATAAGATCAAGTGGCATACACAATGATAATATGAACGATTAGAATACACAAAAAAATATGGAATTGCATGTTACACGACATGCGTGCGCTTAACCATCTCTCTCTCTCTCTCTCTCTCTCTCTCTCTCTCTCTCTCTCTCTCTCTCTCTCTCTCTCTCTCTCTCCGCTCTCTCTCTCTCTCTCTCTCTCGTTCGCTCATTCTCTCTCTCACTCTCTCGTTCGCAATCACTATTTCACCCATTAACTCACTCTTTCCATCTTTCATTCACGCTTTATCACACTCACTTTCACTCTCACTCCCACACAGACAGACGCACACCCTCACGCTATCAAATACACACTCCCTCGCATGCACATGAAAGCATATATACATACACACACGAGCATACACACACAATATACACACGCAAATAAACACATATACCCACGCACATATACACACTTACACACATCCACACCCATACACACATACTTACACACACACATAACACACAAATACACACGTCCTCGCATACACTGCATGCAAGCACACATAAGCACACAAACATATACACATACATACACAAATATACTCATATATGTGCACCCACATACGCACATATACACACGCACAATCATATAAACACACACATGTACGCACACATAAACACACATAATACTCTCACACACACAAGCACACACATACACACATGTACACACACATATACACCCATACACACGTACAGACATGCACACACACATACACCCACATACACACATGTTCACACACACACACACACACACACACACACACATGGACACACGTAAACACTCCCACCCATCCACCCACACACGTACTCACACATACACGCTGCCTCACATAATCACTAAAACTAATATGAGTAAACTCTCACATTTTACATTTTACACACGCATACACTGACGACTATCGTGAGCGTGCTCGCAAGAACATTCAAATTTGGGGAAAGAAATGGGAAAAAGTGGAAAAAATTGAAAATGGTGAATACATTATTCACTGTGTAGTGTAACAACCAAAATAATAGTGGTGCAATTCAGTAAGATAATTCCTGGAATTGACATAACACGATGAAATAAGCAGTGCATGTTAAATTCAAGTGGCAATAAAAATGCTAATATGAAAGATGAGGATACAGAAAAAAAATATGGCATATCATGTTACATGACATGCGTGGACTCAGCTATCTCTCTCTCTCTCTCTCTCTCTCTCTCTCTCTCTCTCTCTCTCTCTCTGTCTCTCTCTCTCTCTCTCTCTCTCTCTCTCTACTCGCTCTCTAGCTCTCTCTCTCTCTGTATTTTCTTTTACGCACATTCACACACTATCTCATTGTCTCATTCTCTCTCTCTCACTCACTCACTCATTCTCTATCTCTCTCGCTTATACTCACTCACTCACACTCGCCCTCTCTTACTCTCTCTTACTCTCTCTCTCGCTCTCTCTCTCTCTCTCTCACACACACACACACACATATACTCACATGTTCACTCTTTCACTCACTCTCTCACTAATTCTCCCACTTACACTCAGTATCTTACTCTCTCTCTCTCTCTCTCTCTCTCTCTCTCTCTCTCTCACTTACTCATTTACTCTCTAAAACACACTAACTCACTCTCTTACTCGCGCACGCACACAAGTACAGTGACACACACTCACCCACTCTCTCTGTCTCTCACTCATTCACTTCTCATGCACTCTCTCACTCACCAACTGTCTCTCTCTTGCACACTCACTCGCTCTTACCCACACTCACACACGCACATACACACATACTAACAAATTCTCCCCCTCACTCACGGACTCACTCATTCACTCACTCACTCACTCTCCCTTACTCACTCACTCGCTGGCTCTCTAACTCACACTCACTCACCCACTTTCTCACTCTCTCAAATAGACAGGAAGACACACAACACAACCTCTCTCTCACATTAACTCATTCTCTCACACAAACTCACACACACACGTGTACATAGACTTTTATTCACGCAGGCACACGCGCATACATGCTCTCTCACTCTCTCTGTCTCATACTCACTCTCTCACTCCCACTCTTTCTCACTCCCACTCTCACCCACTCTCTCACTCACACAGTTGAAAATGATAGTGAAAAATGATACCAGTGTGTGACTTATGGAGGCATATAGTCGGTATGAAGTAAGTATTGAAAGAGTTTTCAGTTTAATGTGTAGGGATTTATTGGAGTTTTCAGATCTGGTGGAAGGCTATTCCACAAGTGATCACCAGAATACGAGAAACAAGTTTTGTATAAGTCCGATCTAGGTAAGATGGTAAAAGGCAGCAGGTTAAAAAGAGCAAAGTCCCGAATGGGTCAAGAAGAAGTCATTCTTCAACAGGTGTGTTCACTTGAGGACTTAGAACCTGGCGAGGAGTGGGTATGAATGTCAACATATTTCTGTACGTCCTTTTCAGTTTGAGTCCAACTAGGCAGACAATGCAGACAAGAAAATCCGGCTGCTGTGGAGGGGGAAGTACAAGCGTTGATTTTCGAGAATTCGTCAGACGGTTATGCTGTCAGTTACACAGATGGGTCGGTCGTCCGACATATGAGAAGCTCATGGGCCTTTACGGCACGGGCCAGAGGGAGAATTGTGAAGGAGGACTCTGGTGCTTTTGCTGAGACCACATGTAGTCTGACTATGGAATTCATGGTAGTAAATAAAGCAATAACATGGCTCGAGACACAGACATTCACTAGGACATGTTTCCTTAGTGACTCAATGAGCATGCTCAAGAAGATAGAGATGGGGTGGATCCGAAGAGAGTGGCTGCTGTCTCTGGAGCGGTCTCCGCTGACACAGATTAGTTTCATCTTCGTGACAGGGCATGCGGGTGTACGAGGAAATGAGCAAGCTGACAGGCTTGCAGGTAAGACTACTGTGGAGGGCGGACGAGTCATGGACCAGGCTGACATTCTGAATGCTCTACGAGAAGTAAGACATTTGCGATGAACCAAGTGATGACTTCGAATCTACAACCATGGTCAGACTGCGAGCGCAGCAAATTAAAAGAGGTGTGGCCAAACAAGAACACTACTCGGGAAGCCAAAGAAGATTAATAAACCAACAGAGAACTAGTGTCGATAACTAACTAACTATGCAAAGAATACTATCGACGGACAGAATAACCAATTAGGAAGTTCTACAAGAAATAAATGTAAACCGTGAATTAATTCGAGAAAGTATACGTGGACAGTCAAAATTTTCTGAGCACTTTATAGTGAGAAATAAAAAAACATAATCGAAACAAGAACGTGGATCTGATTTTAGTATCTGGTGGTTGTGGGAGCAGGCGAGCCAGGAACCCGCCCCCAAGCCACGCTTATCAGTATGGCACATTATGATGGTGAGCCTCTGGGTAACCGATTCCATTATGCACCATTTACAGGGCCCTTAGGCAGAACTGCTACAGCTCATTGCAGGTTGAATGTGCGTACATTATTGAACAGCTTCATTCACCCCGTGTAACTATTTACATTACTGACTGTTGTGTTATTTTCATATTCCCAATGAATGTATCACCGATGGCTTTAGAAATCTATTTCATCGTTCCCAATTTCGTGTGTGTTTGTTACACCACCCGGCCACTGCAAGTGTGAGTATTGCTTATCGTGGCTCTCATACCACAAACTCTTGTAACAAAATTCAGTAGTATACAAGAGACTTCTCATAAGTCTTTAGCCTGACTATGAAGGAGTAGGCGGTGAACATTGACATTTGACACATGTATAGATCATTCAATGTGTAATAGACACATGAATTATGAATGTACCACCTCAAATGGTTTTCCCGATATGGTGCATAGCACTACACACCCTATTGACCAGATCTGCACATCCAACGGTTTGTCAGAACAATGGAGAAATCAGACGCCAGGACTGTGATAGAATTCTTGATGTTACATGGTAAAACACCTACAAAAATACACAGGGAGATTGGGCCAGTGTTTGAGGAAGTCTGTCCATCGTATGATACTGTAAAAAATTGGTGTTTGCAGTTTAAATGTGGCCGTTCCCAAGTTGCAGATCTGCCAAGACCAGGACGACCGTCCTCAGAGTGCAATGATGCAAATGCTGCAAAAGTGAAGAAAATCATATACCAGGATAGGAAAATGACAATTGCAGAGATATCGGGTTCAGCACAAATGAGTACGAGTACAGTTTTTAGAATTTTACACAACAGACTGAACATGACAAAAGTGTGTGCCGCGCGCCTGCTGACATGTGAACAGAAACAAACACGGGTTGATTGCTGTGGCTAGTTGCTCAACGTGTGGCGGTTGAAAAACATGTAAAAGACCATGGGTACGGTAGATGAGACTTGGATTCACCCAATCGTAAAAAAAAAACAGCTGAAAGAAAATCGTCTTGACAGTGACGAAGATATACTGGCTTGTGATGACTGGTTTAGTACGGAAAATAGGTTGTTTTATTCTGAAGGTCTTAAACACAGAGATGGCAGAAATGCATAAATTCAGGTGGTGGCTACATTGAGAAGGAATAAGCACTGTGCTAAATTTCAATTTTCTACGCCTACTCTTTCATGGTCAGGCTAAAGACTTACGAGAAGCCCCATGTATTTTGTATATCGTGTGATCAATTTATCAATGTGTTTTTGTTTATAAGCTTATATGGAACAAATTGATTTGATTTCTGCTAGTTCCTGTTGCTATCTGCTTTCTAGCTAGAGCATCTGTCGCGAACACGCCTCTTGACATCTCTCTTCCCTGACTTCCTAACACTCTTCTATTGACGTCGCTCAACAAGACGGAGATAGTGAGCATACCATGGATTTTCTGCTCGGAAAATGCAGGTTTGTGGGGCAATGTGATCTTGATAGATTAGCTTCTGCTACTGCCCCTCTGAGTGGAGAGTTATTTTATGATAAGTGAGGTTAGGAAAACTCTCTGGCATCCGATAAAGTGTGCAGCTTTTCTGGAAAGGCTTGTTCAGAAGGGAGTAAGTAGAGGATGTGGACTGTACTCACAGCCTATGGAACATCCAGGAAGAATTGAATTGAATTGAAATTTATTTTACAAGGGTTACAAGTTGGGCACATAGGCCTGTCTTACATTCGGCCCGTCCAGTCACTCATCTTTCATTCATCAACAGTGCATTGTACATTCACATAGAAAAAAAGCATTGTCAAATAAATGGTGTAAGCATAAACAATGCATGTTATCATGTCATGTGACACATCCCCCCTCCCAAACACACATCCTGCACCAATCCAGACATCTCGCAATCACCATTACACACATCCCCCACCAACACACATCTCATCACACACTCACACATACCCCAACCCACGCAAACTCACCCACATACACACACATGCTCCACCCACCCATCCCTCAAACCACCCACACAACCCCACCCACACACACTTCCCCATCCATATCAGCCACCCCATCCCCAAATCCATCCACATACCCCACCCACACATCCACACACCCCCACTCACCAATACCTGTCCACTCATACACACCTCCCTACCCACACATCCCCTCTACCCATACACATCCCCACCCAGACACATCCTTCATCCATACACATATTCTCCGACCCACACACAACTCTCCCCACCCACACCTCCCCCTCCCACACACAAATCCCCAACCCACAAACACATCCCCCACAGACATCCCCACCCACACACACACACATATATCTCCCCACCCATCACCCACATCCCCCACCTACAAACACACATCCCCCACATACACACTCACATACATCCTCACATATATACACTTACATGATGCATCACACAATCACTGAAACTAGTATGACCAAACTCCGACACTTTGCACACGCATACACTGACGATTGTCGTGAGCATTCTGGCAAACATTGTAAAAAAAAATTGAGAAAAATTGTAGATATACATTGTGTAACGTAAAAATTAGTGATGCAATTCAACTCTCTCTCTCTCTCTCTTTTCTTACACACGCACTCTCCCTCTCACTCACTCACTCTGTCTCTCTGTCTCTCTGTCTCTCTGTCTCTCTCTCTCTCTCTCTCTCACTCACACTGACTCTCTCACTCACTCTACAGTAATGTGCATGTGTTCCTAATATACATGGTTATATCAAGTGGCATACCAAATGATAATATGAAAGATGAGAATGCACAAAACAATATGGAATAGAATGTTACATGACATACGTGCGCTCAACTCTCTCTCTCTCCCTTCTTGCATACACACACACACACACTCACACACATACATAAATACATCCACTCCCCGCCAAACCACACATCCCGCACCTACCCACACATCCTCAACCCACACGATCTCCCGCCACCCACCCATACATCTCGCACCGATCGACACACACATCCCCACCCACATATACATCACCACCCATCTCCCAACCCACACACACTCACCCACCCACACACTCCCAATCACCCATCCTCCAACCATGCATCCCTCAACTACAATACCCCCACCCACACACACACACACACACACACACACACACACACATCCCTCACCCACTCACGCATCCTCCACCAACTCACACAATCCTCGCTCACATTACACATCCTCCACCCACTCATCCCGAGGAACACTAAAAGAGTGAGGAAAATCCAAGAGGACCACTTACTGAGTGAGGAAAATTCAGGAGGAGCACTAAAAGCGTGAGGAAATTCATGGACTTTTAATCGCATTGCTACTTGAATAATCAGCATAGGAACTCTTCGGTAGCTTTTGAAGCGGGTGACGGAGCCAGTGTGGGAATGTCACGGGTGGTGTGATGCCGATTCTTAAATTCAGTATTGACATAACTTCTGTGGTTAGCGTTCAGCTCTAACTAGTCAGTTGTTGTCTTTGTTGTTCCTTTTCAATATAATTATTCTTTCTCACAAATCAAATTCTTACACTTCTAAATCTATCTTCACCTCAACTGTGAACTTGTATATGTTCCACTGTTTATAATGGTGTACATTTCCATATTTTCATTACAATTATACTGTTTACATTGATACGCCTCTTTTGTGTTTACTTCCACGTCGCCCATGCCTGGATTCCGTCACGTATGATGTTCATAAAGCACTCTACATAGACTTTTACTAAGACACCTTAATGATGATATCAACTGGTAATGTTAGTAGCACAACATTTCTCTGTTAACTATGTCCGAGAGTACTAACAACCTTTCCTAGGAACATCTGTTACAATGTACTGTGATTTTGCTCAATAAATCTAGATTACAGTAGCAGCCCTACGTTTTTACGTATATACAGAAAGTGATATTGTGTGTGTTTGTTAATGAAGTAATTACCACTTTTCAGGTAATAGATGCAGGAAGGCAGTGGACAACAAGAAGAGATGGAAATCACTCTACTTTTCTTGAAATTCACAAAGCCATAAGCAAGGCAATGTTATTTCTTAGTTTGAAGTGTGACGAAATGAAAAGTAAGTTCTCTTTGAATATTCGAAGAAAATGAATTTAACATTCATATTCCTTTAAAATGAATACGTATCATTACAACACTATTCTTTAAAATTCACTTTACACATAATTAATGGTTAGTAGCATAAATTAAAGATCACACAAAACGGCTATGCAATACTAGGACACTGAGGTAGAAAGCACAATAAAAAATGCAAAGAACCCATTTCTATATCTTATGCGAATTTTGTATCTTCTTCTTCTTCTTCTTCTTCTTCTTCTTCTTCTTCTTCTTCTTCTTCTTCTTCTTCTTCTTCTTCTTCTTCTTCTTCTTCTTCTTCTTCTTCTTCTTCTTCTTCTTCTTCTTCTTCTTCTTCTTCTAATGGGAAAATGTGCGGGTCGGTCCTGATGAATGTGGGGACGTGTGTGTGTGTGTATTAGGGACATCTGAGTGGGGGAATGTGTGTGTGTGTGTGTGTGTGGGTGTATGTTTGGGTAAGTGGGGGTTTGTGGGTGTTGGTGGGTAGTGGGATGTGTAGGTGGTGTGGATGTATGTATGAGTGGGAGATGTGTGTGTGAGTGGGGGATGTGTGTGTGAGTGGGGATGTGTGTGTCGGTGGATCGGAGATGTGTGTGTGTGGTTGGGAGATGTGTGTGGGTGAATTAGGGATGAGTTTGTGGGTGGGGAGATCGGCGTGTGGGTGGAGGATGTGTGTGTGTGATGGATGTGTGTGTGTGGTTGGGGAGATGTGTGTAGGGATGTGTATATTGGTGGGGTGTGTGTGGGTGGGGAATGTTTGGTTACGGGATGTGTGTGTGGAGGATGTGTATGTGGTTTAGTGTGTGTAGATTGGGGGATGGGTGGGGATGTTTGTGTTGGTGGGTGCGGGATGTGTGAGTATGTGGGGGAGATTGTGTTGGTGGGGGAATGTGTGTAAGTGGGAATGTGTGGGAGTGTTCGGCAAGTGTGTGTGTGTGTATAAGTGAAGTTGTGTGGGTTGACGGGGAGATGTGTGTGTGACTTGGGAATGTGTGCTTGGCTGGGTAGTGAAGGATATGTGGGTCGGTGAGTGTGTGTGTGTGGGTTATGGCATGGGTTGGAGATGTGTGTAGGTCGGCGGATGTATGTGGGTGGGGATGGGTGGTTTGATGCATTTATGTGTGCGTGGGTTGTGTGTGTGTGGGTGGGGGATGTGTGTGGGTGGTGGATGGGTGGGGTCATGTATGTGTGACCTGGGGGTGAGTGTGTGAGGGATATTGGATGTGTGTGTGTGGGAGGATGGGTGGGGGATGTGTGTCATAACATGGTGAAATGCATTGTTTATGTTTACAACATTCATTTGACAATTTTTTATTGTCTGTGGGAATGTATCATCCACTACGCACTATTGATGAACGAAAGATAAGTGATTGGAAGGGCCGAATGTTAGGCGGGCCTGCGTGCCCAAATTGTTACCCTTTGAAAATAAAGTTTGTTCGTTCGTTCGTTCGTTCGTTCGTTCGTTTGTTCATTCGTTCGTTCTTCTTCTTCTTCTTCTTCTTCTTCTTCTTCTTCTTCTTCTTCTTCTTCTTCTTCTTCTTCTTCTTCTTCTTCTTCTTTTTCTTCTTCTTCTTCTTCTTCTTCTTCTTCTTCTTCTTCTTCTTCTTCTTCTTCTTCTTCTTCTTCTTCTTCTTCTTCTTCTTCTTCTTCTTCTTCTTCTTCTTCTTCTTTTTCTTCTTCTTCTTCTTCTTCTTCTTCTTTTTCTTCTTCTTCTTCTTCTTCTTCTTTTTCTTCTTCTTCTTCTTCTTCTTCTTCTTCTTTTTCTTCTTCTTCTTCTTCTTCTTCTTCTTCTTCTTCTTCTTCTTCTTCTTCTTCTTCTTCTTCTTCTTCTTCTTCTTCTTCTTCTTCTTCTTCTTCTTCTTCTTCTTCTTCTTCTTCTTCGTCTTTTTCTCATTTCCTCTGTAGCCAACTTTGGCATGCATCTGTGTCAGGTGTGCTTCCTCTGGACAGATTCCATTCAAGATATATTTGGTGTGTACTGCAAGCCCACACTTTTGTTTAGATTCATCAGTACACCATGGTTAATGGGATCAATGCACGCTGACCGTCTTTCACTGCTTAGAATTTCTTGAAAGTCAGTTTAGACATTACAGTGCCTTTTACACACTTTAACGCTCACCGGGCATATGGTGCTAGATCAACATTTTTGTAAAGACCAATCTGCACTTGGTATTTGTTGTGGTAGGTGTCACTCTGGCCGCCTTTGCTTCCTAATATATTCTTAATACCCGCTTTATCCTGGATCGACCTGGGAACCCACGCCCTATTGCGGATCGAACCCAAGACTACTGAGTCGGCAGACGAGTGTCAAGCCACTATGGTGTCAAGGCTAACTCGGCTTTGAAGCAGGCGATTGTCTAGCCCTACGCTGCCAAGGAATACCTTTGATTAGAGGCCAGTTTAACGTTTTCGAACAGTCCTCGTACCTTGATGCGGATTTAAACTCGTGACAGCTAGGCTGGCAAACACATGTGCCAGCCCCGTAGCTACAGTTCTCTCGAGCACATTCTAGTTGTAGAAACAGTTAAAAATACAAGAGAGGAAGATCACAAGATAAATGAGAAATTACAGAACCGACATTGTTTAACGTCAGCAGATTCTATACCAATGGTTCCCAACCGGTGAGGGAGGGGGGGGGGGGGGGGGGGGGGGAGAAGGGGGAATTCAGATTATTTCAAGATCGCGTTAATACAAGATCCGATTACTTGATATTGTTTTTCCCTCCATACTTTAAGTTCTGCACTTCTCGCCCTTCTGAAATTCATTTTATAACGTGAGTAGACCAAATCACGTTTTATGTAGACGTCTAGACTTATTCTAGTATGTGTTATTAAATGTATCTTCCATTTGTACGTATACTGTATAGGGGCGGGGGAATGTATAGGGAGAAAATAAGAAAGGGGGGAAATGACGTTCTGAACATATGGTGAAAAGGTGCATGGGTCAAGAAAGGTTTGAGAACCACTGCTCTATATAGTGATTACCACCACACATGAAGTCACTTGAGCACTATAGCAACACTTAACTAGAACCGTCTTATTTCGAGCTCAAGACTTCAACGTCTATTGTCTGGATAAAATCTGCTGCCCCTTCCAGATCCTGTTTTTTACACCAGAGATTAACTTCCACAGCGACTTCCTGCAGGTAAAACTGGTGTCCAGTATCTAGGTAGAGGGTACAGGTCTGTAGGGTTTGCTCTGAGGTTTGGGAGATGTTGGAGGAGGAATCGGGGGCGGGGGGAGAGGAGACAGACGATAGCAAATGTCGTGTGTCTCTTTTAAAGTGTTCTTTTGGTGACGTTAAAGCTATTGTAGGCAAAGAAGATAGTTTGACTGAGTGTCTTGGCAGTGATATTGACCAATCTGATTGTCGCTTGAAGAGAGGTGAGCTGGTCTCGATAGTTGATGACAAGAAAACCAGAAGACATAGAGAGAGGAATATCTTTAGCTGGATACCGGACATAGATACCACTGCACCCATTCCGAGTGGTTTCGTCTGAGGATCTATCACTGTAGGCAGAGGTCCATGTTGTGATGATGAAATTATAGTCAAACAATTCCAACGGAAGGGTGCTGTTGGGCTAGCTCACTTTCGGTGTTATTCATGTGACATTTGTGGCGCTGTGCTCTTGAGTGGGTTGTCCCAGTCTTCTGCATCTTGTATTAGCTCGTTGTTACCTGGGCTGTTTGGAAGCACACCTGGTAAAGATTTGTAAACTGCCTGGGTAAAGGTGTGAAGCTTTTTTTTTAAAAACAGTGTGGGTGTATGTTTGTTCATGTCCTGGGAAGAACTCAGAAATAGATTCAACATTATCTTAACATTGTAAAATGGATATAGAAATCAACATACGTTGTACAAAGGCAGACAGGTACTGAGACAACTGATAGTGCTCTACCTATGTCAACCATAGGCACTTCCTGCAACACATGAGCGTAAACTCATAAAAACAGAGATGGGATGCCTCCTTAGAAGAGCTGCTGGAGTATCACATTGAAGTGCAGTGACTGAGCCGCATGGAACATGCTCATGAGGTTTTACGATCTGCTTGCTGGATGGCATCAAACAATAACTAGAGATGAATGGAAACACTGTCAGGTATCTCGGTGGTAGAATGTGGCTGTGTAATCTAGCGTTCATAGTGGACATTACTCAAGTGCCTCTCAGAGCTGAACGTCAAGCTGCAGGGCCCCAGCCAACTTCTCAGCTCCTTGCTTCAAGCGTGAAATCATTTGGAGCTAAATCAAGGCTATGAAAAGTACGACTCGAAAGGAATAACACGATGCATTCCCCCACTCAATAAGCACAAAAATATTCTAGGACACTTGAATATGAGGGTGAATGTGCGAAACTAACTAAGGCATTTAATGAATGACACAAGGACGTGAAAAAAAACGACATGCAACTGAACATCTTTGCAACATGGTTCAATCATACGAACCACCAAAGAGAAGCAGTTTCAGCCATAACACAAGGGGTGAGTTAATTTTAAAAGTTTAGCAAAATATAGCTGACTACGTTTTAAGTTGATAATTGTGTATGACACGCGAATGATGTTATATAAACCAAAATGGCCCTTTGCAGAAAGAAGTTACCCACTCCGGATTTAAAGTATCAACAATCTTAATCTGGCTGAGGTAATTCTTAATGGATATAAAGATGTGTCGGAGGTGTGTCTATCTGAGTTTCAGTTTATTGTTAAATGTTAAGGGTTAACTTTCAATCAGATAGCGGTGGGAACGATTAATAGTGTGACTCTTCTCTGGCTGATGAACGAGGTGATGGAGTGCGTATGGGAATGTCCTGAGTACAGTGATGTCAGTTCTTAGCTCAACTCAACAACTGTTAAAAATTATTCATGTCCATCTGCTGAAAGCTATATTTGTTTTTTTATTGTTGCGTATCCCTTACGGGACGTTGCAGTCAACACCAGCATGTATCAGCTGCTGTTGATGTACTATGCAAGTGTTACGTTCAGTAGTTTTCCATTGCTTTCTGAACGACCGGCTCCCATACCAGCACGTTATAACACAAGGCGACAAGGTTTGCTGCAAATATCGGTCGCAGCTGAGCCTCGAACGCCTGGCACCGGCTCACGAACCACGTTCGCAAGCCTTTAGCCACGAACCGGCGAAAGCTATATTTTTTTTTTTTTATTTTATTTTTCCCCGCTTTTCCATCCTGTTTCAGGATATTGCGGTCAACACCAGCATCTTTCAGCTGTATGTTGATTCCTAGGCTAGATTACGCTCATCAGCACGCCACGACTTTCTGAGCGACCGGCTCCATACTCTCATAAGTCACTTTTGCGATTCGAACCACTGCTAATTCTTGTCGCGTCACGTGACGAGAGTATTCGGGGTTAGCGGAGAAAGCTGCTAACCCCTCGGCCATGGAGCCGGCTAAAGCTATATTGGCAATATAAAATTGTAAATGGTAATAAGGGGGTATTTAAAAATGTATCACTATGACAAACCGAAAAAAAATGTTCTGTTGAAGTTATCTCATCGCTTGGTAATACTGGCTCGAAGTTCTGGACTCTCGGCCATTAAGAGTTAAAGTGACATCTATGACAGGGTTAGACACCTTTTTGTACTGCTGTGGCGAAGTAATTTTGCAAAGTCACTCAGCGTGCCAACCCATGTCCTTGCATAGTCATTCAGAGTGCAATTGGAACTATTTCCGCGTGCCGACACCTCATCTGGGATATTCAATAAAAATAACAACTATCTGCGATATGGGGTCAGGAAAACTAAATATAAATTAATTATGTAACAAACGCATGGTACGTAGGTTATTTGGTTCAGATGGACTAAACAAAAACATGGAGTATTTCCTTTAGTGCCCTGCATTTAGCCCTGGGGTGTTTCTTTTCTTTCACAGGTCAACTTGACAGTGAAACATCGGATTTGATTGGGAAAAATGAGTTTACACATCAACATGAAAATGCACAAATGGAATCTGTTGGTAAACCTGCAACAACACATGGAAAGGGTAAAGAAAATGACACTGGTGATCACAAAAAAAACCCACACTTTTACAAATCCAAACTTAGACAGCGACCAACAGACAAGATATCAAGATGTTTACAATCTGCTTAAAAGTGTATTGGCAAAACAAGAGGACTTAGAGCAACAACTAAATATGACGCTTAACAACCTCAGAGAAGACACAGAGATTTTGAAGGCAGACGTCGAAACTTTCAATCAATATGTAGAAACGGGGAAAGGTTTTCTGAGAGATTGTTCTCAGAAATTGGAATCTCTAGAAAAAACAGTTTCTTGCCTCTCAGGAAACGTTAACGAAATTCATTCAGATCAGCAGTTACTAGGTGATCGTATTAATTCATATTTGTCAGGCAAAGATGACGAAGCTATCACAGACCTGTCTGCAAAAGTTGATCAAATTAATACAGACCTGACAGACAAAGTTTATCAAGTTACCAAAGGCCTATCAGAAAATGTTATAGAAATTAACAAAGACCTATCCGAAACAGTTGGTATAATTAACACAGGCCTATCAGCAAAAGTTGGTCAAATAAACACAGTCCTGACAAAAAAAGTTGACCAGATTAATGTTGTGTTGCAATCCTTAATAAATAGTGAACAAGAACAAGCAGCGGAGATAAATAAAATAATTAATCTGGAAAATCATTTTGATACGATAGAAAAGGACAGGCAGAATAATGACAAACAGGTACAACAACAGCTGGATGAAGTGGGGGAAAAAGTAAGTATTATATTATATTTGCTAGATGAGGTTGACCAAATGTACGTTTTATTGAAATGGCTTGTTTTTATATGTTTATATATGTTTTATATGGCGACGCGATGACCCGTTGTCTTGAGGAGGAAGCTGTTCAGTGTTTTTCTGTGGATTCCCTATGGAAATTCCCGTGAAATTCGTGTGGATAGTGTTTTTCCTTTGGATTATGTGATGTTATTTCGTGTTCGTTAATTGGAAGTGTTCAAAAGAAGCCACGGAAGGCAGGTGGTGGATGAAATTATGAGGGCAGCCGACAGATATTTGTTGGTTATGGTCTCGAGTTTCGCGACGGCAAGCTTTCTCTCTTTCGAGAGACACTGATTGCGGTCACCCGGCCAGTATGGTCACTGCCATAGAGGAAAGCAACGGCAAACTACCTCTTTGAAATTGCCTAGTTTATTATGATTCGCTTAAAGACTGATCATCGCAAGACAAGGACAGAGACATTAAAATTAGGAACATGGAACGTTAGGACGTTAAACAACGACGGAAAATTAGAGAACATAACACAAGAAATTCAAAGAGAAAAAATTAATATATTAGGTATGTGCGAAACGAGATGGACAGGAGCAGGCATCAAGATACATACAGATTTTAAGATTATTTATTCTGGAGGTGAGGATCGACATAGGGGAGTGGCAATAATTTTGGACCTGAAAACATCAACGTCTGTTCAGGGATATTGGGCCGTGTCGGACAGAGTATTACTAGTTAAATTGAGTGGCAGACCTTTTAACATAAATGTTATTCAAGTATATGCCCCAACAGGAGAGTCTAGTGAAGATAGTGTAGAGGAATTTTATAATGACATAGAGTCTGCCTTAAAGAAATGTAAAAATTCAGAAATAAACATCATAATAGGGGACTTCAATGCAAAAGTAGGAAATCAAGGGGATAGATACACAGTAGGAAACTATGGTTTAGGAGAGAGAAATGAAAGAGGATACAGACTAGTAGAGTGGGCAAAAGAACAGGAAATGATTGTAGGAAACACCTGGTTCAAACAACACCCTAGAAGATTATGGACATGGAGGAGTCCTGATAGCAGGATTAGAAACCAGATTGACTACATTCTCATTAGCAGAAGATTTAGAAACGCCCTAAGTTCAGGAGCCTTGGAATGTGATCAACATCGAACAATTAGTATAATGAGTCACATCACGAAGATTTTGCTAAGAATTATCATGCAAAGAGTTAGGAGGAAAATACAACCTGAAATAGGAGAAGAACAATGTGGGTTTGTGGAAGGCAAGGGTACAGTAAATACTGTGTATATACTGAGAAACATAATCGAACGTTCTATAGAAGTAAACAAAGATCTACACCTTTGCTTTATTGACTACACAAAGGCTTTTGATAAAGTGAGACATGTCAACATGATAAGGATGCTTGAAGATCTACAAATTGATGGAAAAGATCTTAGACTTGTAAAAAACATATATTGGAAACAACAAGCTGCCATAAGAGTTGATAATGAAGTAAGTTAATATCAGCCTATTAAAAGGGGTGTGAGACAGGGATGTGTAATGTCTCCAGATCTGTTTTCCCTGTACAGTGAAAGTATTTTCAGAAATATTGAAGATATGGAAGGAATCAACATTGGGGACGATGCATCAATAACATTAGATATGCAGATGATACAGTCTTGATTGCAGACAATGAACAGGACCTGCAAAATTTAGTAGATGCGATTGTTACACACAGTAAACAACTAGGGTTAGAATTAAATTGTAAAAAGACACAGATTATGGTCCTCACTAGGAAGGGCGAAATACCACAATGTAATATACAAGTAAATGGGAATATTCTTCAACAAGTGAGCAGGTACAATGATCTCGGAACAGTAATAACATCTGATGGGAGATGCCTTGAAGAGATTAGAACAAGAATCGCCATGGCAAAAGTAGCCTTTAGCAAGATGAAAAACATATTGACCAATAAAAAGATGTCAATTGAAACGAGAAAAAGAGTGTTGAGATGCTACATTGAACCTGTACTTTTATATGGATGTGAAGCGTGGACAATGAGCAGTCAGGCTGAAAAACATCTGATGGCTGTAGAGATGTGGTTTCTGAGGAAAATGCAAAGAATACCATGGACAGCCAGAAAGACCAATGAACAAGTCCTTCAAGAAACAAATGAAGATCGTAAATTGATTAGAGAAATTAGACGTAGACAGTCAAAATTTTGTGGGCATGTCATGAGAAGAAATGGATTGGAGAATTTGGTGACAACTGGTAAGATCGAGGGGAACAGACCAAGGGGAAGACCTAGAAGCAAGTACCTGGATGGCTTGGCCTTGTGGCATGGTCGAGACAGAAACACGGAGCTGATCCACGACTCTGGTGATCGAGTGAGATGGCAGAACATGACCGCCCACGCTTACCGGCATGGCACATGATGGATGGATGTTTTTATAACAGATAGTTGAAGTGGTAAGACATGGCAGCATTATAGATATGATTTGTTATACTAACGTCTGAATGAAGTAGTAACTCGTGTTGTAGATATTACTTGTTATAATAACACCTAGATGGATTAGAAAGAAATGTATCTGAAAATATAGGAAAAACAATGATGTGAGACAGAGAGTGCAACGCTGTCTGTTTTCGGGCCAAAGAGAAGAGGATTGATAAGAATTAGAAAATAAACAGAAATAAAGTGAATAAACTTTGCAACGCCTCTCAGACTAACAAGTCGAAAAAAGTCGATTAAAAGTCGACAGGGTCGACTTCATTGCACCGGGTTTTATCCCATATGGCTCGGTCTCTTTCCGCAGCACGGAAAGCGTCGCACAAAGCAAGAACTCCGTAGCTTTTAGCGACGACCCACAGGAGTCTCCGAAACATTTAACTCGTAAACCGAAGGACGCGGCCCGGAATCGAACCCACAACCTTCGGAGCACGAGTCAAACGGCTTGACCACTTCCCCACAGAGACTCCAAGTCTCTCAGACTAACAAGTGTGGCGAGATGCGTGTGGAATTAGCAAGCCAGGGGGACTATAACTATTTCCCGACATCACCTAACTGCCCTTTGGAATAACTCCGATGCGAACAACAGGACTTTAGAAAAGTGCCGACTTAAATTAAAGATTATATATTTAAAGTATCCGACAACTCCTTATGGAAGGGAACCATAGAAATTGAATTTTATTTGAGACACCTACTTACAAAAACAAAATCAAGGAAAACATAACTATAATAGAGCCGCGAACAGATGACGGCTTTGAGAATCAGTGAAGGTTCTCATCATCGAATGTGGATGCATATTGGGCTGTCTTTTGTCATGAATTGTACGAGAGTACAAACAATGGTCACCTGATGTGAGTGTCGGTGTTCTCCGTAATAAGAATTCGGCCAACTAGAGATGGAGATAAAGTTCTTGACTTGAGTTAAGTAAGTCTCGAAAAGAAATAGCCCTGAAACTGGAGGTTAATACTTCGTAGGTCTCGGCACTGGAAAGCTCTAGGTTTGTTGACGTATTTTCTGGAAGCTTGAGTGAGACTCAACCCTTCGTTCGATTAAGTGCGTTTCAGGGAAACTCGTGAACCATGATGAAATTAGTTATTACAGTCATTATGCTTCGGCATAAGGTGGTGGTATGGCTTCACGTCATCTTCAGGTAAGATGTCAAGTTGAAATCAAGACAACACTTTTCGTCTGGAGTTGAAGATCTCTGACCCCTGTCACTGGCAGTCTGAAACCTTCTTTTCTTGATGATATCCAGAATAATGAAACTTCACTTTCACCTCTTTTGTCGACCAAACTCAAAAAGGGAGTTTACCTGAAACAAAACACCTCAGTATAGTTATCCGCATCAACCCAGTTACATCCTGACACTAACTAGCCTTTCTCCTCCACTCCTTCTCAGCTCTTGGTGAGCACGTACACATATATTTTAACATACATATATAACTGTCCACTGGGTATGGTCCATTACAGACCTGGCAGAAGAAAAGGACACTGCGGATCTAGACTTTTTCTTGGTACCCTTTTTAAGTATGTCACAATATAATCACAAATTTACACACAATATTATATCACTATATAACAGTTATAGGAGAATCATCTTTGACTCTGGTGTCTCTGCATTATCTCCAATGTCCCGTTGGGTTTAGGCATAGGCAAAGAGGTGTGTTGCTCTACTATTGGGTTGTGTGTGTGTGCGTGCATGCGTGCGTGCGTACGTGCGTGCGTGTGTGTGGAGAGAGAGAGAGAGAGAGAGAGAGAGAGAGAGAGAGAGAGAGAGAGAGAGAAGCTTATAAGTGCTTATAAGCTATAAGCCAGTACGCAATACTTTGTGTATTACATTTACTAATGGTTTGAAAGGAAAGGACTGCCGGTCGCCAGCATGGCTGTTAGGCATCCAACCGTTGGGGCCTGTGGCGTGTTTACGCTTGTGGCTACGGTTTGCAATCACATTTTCCTCATGTTGGACTGGTAGTACATGGTTCCGTCGCCCTGCTACTGAGTGAGTGCGTGGGCGACACCGTGAGCTGTGAAATTCGCGTGGAATGCTTTTACATCTGTCCTGTTCAGTGACCTGCAAATTCGGAATAATGGCTACCGGCGGTTGCTGAATTGACTGATTTGCCCTTTTGTTTCACGGGTGCATTTTTCGGGAGACTCCTGGGAGTCGGCGCTGAAGCTGCGGAGTTCGTGCCTTGTGCGACACTTTCGGCGGGTCGCCCTGCGGTTAAAGACCGAGCCATGTGAGAAAACCCGGGTCAGTGAGGTCTTTCTGGTGTCTGCCGAGTCCATCGAAAATGAACTAACTAACTAACTAACTAACTAACTAACTAACTAACTAACTAACTAACTATCTAATTAACTAACTAAGGATTGGTAGATCTTCACATATTGTAAGTCTTGGTCGGTCCGAGGAGGATAGTCACCTAGTTGTTCTTTATGAAGAACTAAGGAAAGAAATCTTTGCTTATTGTATTACTATTATCTCCTATATAGAGCACTTAAAGCAGGAGTATTTGGGAGTCGGCGCTGAAGCTGCGGAGTTCGTGCCTTGTGCGACACTTTCGGCGGGTCGCCCTGCGGTTAAAGACCGAGCCATGTGAGAAAACCCGGGTCAGTGAGGTCTCAGACATCTTATATGGATGGAATTCAACTTTCTTTCCTGTCGTCTATTATTTTCCCAAACTCTCTATGTTAGCCTGGAAAGTATTGTGGCTGCCTTTCCAATGCGTCTCTAGATTTCTGTCTCTAACGAAAGATTATCTGATATTTCGACCCCAAATACACAAACTCATGGACAACCTTCAATTCGTAATTAGAAATTCTGATTGACAGAGGCGCACCAGCATCTTGTTCCATCACCTGTGTTTTATTTAGGTTGATGGTGAGCCCAAAGTCTCTGCAGGCAGCTGGAAATCGATCTATGAGCCGTTGCAGATCTTCTGCTTTATGCGTAGTCAGTGCTTGCTGCATCGTCTGAAAAAATGTATCTTATAGTTCTCTTATGAATCTTGATTTTATTTTGTTCTTTGCTTTGAGTCTAGATGGGTTAAAAAGTTTGCCATCAGATCTTGTTTGAAGGTGTGTGCCTTCAGTGGCAGTCCCAAATGCCTGCGTTATGAGAATGGCGAAGAAGATACCAAAACGTGTAGGAGTAAGCACACAGCCCTGCTTTACTCCACTGCTGATGCTGAATGACTGGGATGTTGAGCCATCGAATAAAATGGTCCCTTGCATGTTTTCATGAAATGATTTAACGACACTTAGCAGGGTGGGTGGATATCCTATCTTTTCAAGGATCTTAAAAATGCCGTCTCTGCTCACCAGGTCAAATGCCTTAGTGAGGTCAAACAAGGCAATATATAATGTTCTCTGCACTTATCATGGGGCTGCCTGAGTGAGAAAATCCTATCGATGGTGGACCTGTTGGGTTTTAATCCGCACTGTGATTCGGGGGTATTATGGTACCCCATGTGCACCTTGTGACATAATCTGTGTCTTCTATTTGCTAATTGTTAAACCAAATTCGGAACAAGCATTGGAGAATGCAGATAGTAGACATTGCAATTCTTCCTCAGAGTGGGTCGTAACTGCAGCATCATCTGCAAAAAGCAACTCTCTGATCAGTACCCTCCTAATTTTGGTCTTAGCCTTCAATCTCTGAGCATTGTAGAGGCCGCCATCTGTGCGTGAGTGAATGTATATACCACCATCCTGATCACTAAAGGCATATTTCAGTAGAAGTGAAAAGTATATTCCAAAGAGGGTGGGAGCTAGTACACAACCTTGCTTAACTCCACTCTTGATTTCAAACTCTTCTGAAGTTGCACCATCAAACTTGATGATACCCTTCATTTCAGTGTGGAACGATTCCACAATGGACAGAAGAATTGGTGGTTTAGCCAATCTTCTTTAGTGCCTTGAACAGACCCTCACGACTGATCAAATAAAATGCCTTTGTGAGGTCGATGAAGGCAATAAACAGTGGTTGATTCTGTTCAATGTATTTTTCTTGATGTCAGGTCATAGTCAGATATGACTGAGCTACCGTATAACAGTAGACAGTACTACCTGCTTTCTGTTAGCGCCGAACGTCGGCCGGCACTTACCAAACCCGACACCCCACATTGTGCCAACGGCTTCGGGCGGAAGAGCGAAATTGGGAGGGTACAAGCCTTACCTTGGTGAGAGGAAATGCAACATAAAGACAAAATGTCATGGCATGGCAGACCAAGCCCTGAGCCTTGGTTGGCGGCTGGTCTAGGATCGAAGCTCCAACAGGCGGACAGTTAGAGCATTGCTTTGCTGATCCGGCAGCTTCTGCAGCTTGTCTTGTTCCAGATCTAGAGGTGTTACCTTTCCTCTGGAGTGAACTAGGCAGGCCGAGAGAGGGATCATGCTGCATGGCCAACACATGATCTCTATATTTTAGCCCAGGCTTTGTGCTATGGAGAGGCAATAACTCCATCCCTGGTCTTAACTGGTCTCGGAATCAAAGCGAGAGGCAACTGTTACGGGTTATAAGTCCCTGTCGGTTGGCGTAGACATGGGGCGCCACGCGTTGCCTCTGACGGTGGGAGACACCTACAGGTGTCACTGATCAGCTACCGCCCGCCTCAAGCTGGGCTACCCCCGGCCAATTGGGTGCTGATCCGCCACAGCCTGCCTGCTTCAATGGGTGCTTGAGGCTAGGACAAAATCTGAATCGCAGGCTGTAAAACCAATGCACCAGGTACTAAGAAAAAGAAAAATAGAAACCTAAAGCTACGGCTTGCAACCTGCAACGTGAGAACCATGTGTCCAGGATTTTCCACTGACTTCACCAATATTAATGATGTGAGAAAAACGGCTGTGATTGATGCCGAACTGAATCGTCTTAACATTGATATTGCTGGCCTGCAGGAGACTAGCCTCAGGGAAAACTCAGGGTCACTCAGGGAAAACAATTACACCTGTTTTGGAAGGGTAGAGGGCAGGCAGAAAAAAGGCACCACGGTGTGGGCTCTGCAGTGAAGAATTCGCTACTGGGAATGATTGAAATTCCAGCAGGAGGAAATGAAAGACAATTATCCCTGCGCTTGGCAACTTCTTGTGGTTTTGCCACCATTATTACTGCATATGCACCGACATTCGATTCCTCTGATGATGTGAAGGATTCGTTCTATGAGGAGTTAGACTCCGTGACCAAGGCAGTTCCAAAATCTGACTACATGTGTATGCTCGGTGATTTCAATGCTCGTGTGGGCAAGGACTCGAATTCATGGCCGGTGTGCCTTGGAAAATACAACATCGGTCGCATGAATGACAATGAACAAAGGCTGCTGGAGCATTGCATCAGAAATGACCTATGTATTACAAACTCCTTTTTTAAATCAAAAGAGCTGCATGAGGACACATGGAAACATCCAAGATCCGGCCATTGGCACCTGCTGGACTTCATCATCACACGGAGACAACATCTGAACCATATATCATTGACTCGAAGTTACCACAGTGCTGACTGTGATACGAATCACTCTTTGGTTGTTGCAAGGGTTAGAATGAGACCAAAGAGAATCTACACAGCTAAACACAAATCTAGCCCCAGGATTAATATTATTAACACTCACGATCCTGAAAAGTGCTTTCAGTTTCAACAGCAACTTGAAGACGCTTTCACTGATACACCAGAAAATTGTTCAGTAAATGAAAAACGGGGTCAACTTAAGGAAACTCTTTATAAAACTGCCGTAGGGGTTTACGGCACTGTGGATCATAAGAGGCAGGACTGGTTTGCGGCAAACAGCCAGACTCTACAGCCCTTGATTGATAAAAAGAAGATAGCTCTCTTAAGAAACAAGGAAAGACCAACGCGTAACACTCTGAGTGAGCTAAAGCAAACTAGGAAGGATGTGCAAATGGCTACCAGGCAGTGTGCAAATGATTATTGGATCAAGTTATGTGAGTCCATTCAAATCGCAAGTGATAAGGGAAACATCAGAAGCATGTATGAAGGAATAAAGAAAGCCTGTGGTCCAATGATCTAACGAAGTGCACCATTGAAAACCTTGACTGGAGAAATCATAACCGATAAGAATCAGCAGATGGACAGATGGGTAGAGCACTATTTGGAGCTTTACTCAAGTGAGGCCAAACTAGCGGATGATGCCCTCAACGCCATAGAGGCCCTACCAACTCTTGACCACCTGGACACACTTCCAACCATAACAGAAATTAAGTGTGCTATAAATGAACTTGCATCTGGCAAGGCTCCAGGTAAGGATGGGATTCCAATAGAGGTTATCAGGAGTGGACAAGACACACTCACTCTACAGATCCACCTGCTAATAGAACTATGCTGGCGAGAAGGACAAGTCACACAAAGATTCAGTCATCATAACACTGTACAAGAACAAGGGCGATCGGAGCGACTGCAACAACTATAGAGGTATCTCACTTCTGTGCATTGTTTGAAAAGTATAGGGTAGATTCTTCGAGGGTAGATTCTTTCAGCAAGTATGTGTAATCTTTTAAGGATTACTCGAGCGAAAATCTTGCCTGTAATGCTGAGGAGGAAATGCCGCGATAGTTGTTGTAGTCGCTTCTGTCACCTTTGTTTTTATAATTGGTAACAATGTTTGCGTCCCTCATATCTTGTGGTACTTATCTTTCTTTCCAACACAGCTGAAGTATTGCATACAGTTCTGGGATGATTGTTTCTTTTCCACATATTAACATTTCAATTGGAATGCTATTGTTTCCTGGTACCTTGCCGAATTTTAGAATGTTTAGTGCTTCGCTGATGTCTGTGAGGTACAGTTCGTTATCCAGGGCATGCATGGTGGATCTTGCTTCTTCTCCGACGGTGTTCTCCACTGAGTATAGCTTTGAGTAGTGTTCTACACAGCAAGCCATTTATTTTTGCTCAATCTTTTTTGATTACCCTCTCTGTTTATTGTAAAGGGGCCATCTTATCTTATTACAAATGGACTGACAGCTTGCTTGATGCCCTCGTACATTCCTCTTATATTCCCAGTGTCTGCACAAGTTTGAATCTGTGCAGAGGGCTATAGCCATTACCTGTTCGCACATTTTCTTGCTGTCTGTTATATTCTATTTCTGTCCGTTCACAGTGCCTGCAATGTTTTCTCTGATGGTAATATTTTATACACTGAGAATGCATGTCTTTTTATCTCCAGGATTTGGAGCATCTCTTCAAAGTGTGCTTCAAACCAGTCGGCTGACTTTGTTTGCTTCTTGCCAATTGTTGAAAATGCTGTGTTGTAAATAATGTCTCGTAAATGACTCAATCTCTCGGTGGTAATTCCATTTGTGGGGCCAGGCAGTCTCCGCCAGAGCCTGGAGGAATGTGTTGACCTTCTCTTGTTTTGAGTGCCACTGGTGTCGATGCGTATTCTTCCTTCTGTTCTGTTTACGCAGATTTTCTGTGGCTTTATCTTCACCTTGCAGGAAACGAGTGAACGATCGGTGTCGCATTCAGAATTATGATAGCTGCGAGTCAGCCGTACATCGCAGAGATTGCTACGTTTGGCGAGCACCAGGTCAAATTGGTGCCAGTTCTTTGATCTCGGGTGCCTCCATGACACCTTGTGTTATGGTGTTGTGTCAAAGATGTGTTGGTTACGCACAGATTATGATGGCTGCAGAATTCCAAGAGACATTGTCCATTGTCATTGATCTTCCCAACGCTAAACTGTCCTAGACATGAAGGCCAAGATTTGTGGTCGGAGCCAACCCTGGCATTCAAAGCCCCCAGGATAAAAAGATGTTGTTTCTCTGGTGTTTCACTGACCACTTTGCAAAGGTCATCATAAAACGTATCTTTAGATTATGATGTTGCAGTTAATGTTGGGGCGTAAATGCTAATAATAATAATAACTGGGCCTGCACCTGTCTGAAGTTGGAGCTTCAGTATTCTTTCAGTGCCATCGATTGGTGGTATTATGGACTTTAGCAGCTTTTTTCTGAAGGCGAAGCCAACTCTACGGTGCCTGGTCTCTCCACACGGCTTGCCATGCCAGTAGAAAGTGAAGTTACTCTTCTTGATGTTTCCATATTCTGAGAGTCTAGTCTCTTGCAGGGCGACAATGTCTATGCCCAGCCTGAGCAGTTTGTTGTTTATCACTGTTGTTTTACGGGCATCCACAATCTCGTTTAGATCGTCTGAGATGCCAGAGGTCGTGGTTCTTACGTTCCATGTTCCAAACCTCAGGGCGGGTTGTTTTGTTTTTGTTTTCTTGTTGCTAGGTGTTTAAGTTGCGGTTCATGTGTCAGGATTTTGTCCCTAAGCTCCACACACCCTCAGGAGCAGATGAACCGTGGTGACACAGTACCTTATTGACTGGGGGATGCCCAGCTTAGGCGGGCGGTAGCTGTTTAGTGAGATACGAAGATCTCTCCAACCGTCGGAAGCAACCCCGTCGCACCTTGCTCTATGCCAATGGAGCATTAAGACTTATAACTGGTAACTTCTGCCTCCCGTGTTGTATCCCCGTTGTTACGTGATGCTGAACTTGCCTCTCCAGGGCACAAGCTAGGGCAATGGAATGCGAAGAACAAACTGTTACCTAGTAGCACGTTCCCACTCTCCACGTCACCAATATTGACCATGGGAAAGGGAGTAGCCAGTGCAACTTGGCATCGGTGCCGTCGTAGGAGTTGCCAGAATTATTTTCTTTACAACATGGAACAGCCTTAGGGACTCCACTCTCCAGATTTGTCCTCAGGGGTTACTCCCGAAGCCTTTCCAATCTGGGTATACGCGCAAGGCAGCGGAAGTTTGAGATTTAGAGTTTCCTCTCTTAGAGGAGATACCAACCAAGGCTGATGAGCCTCCTCTGTCTGGGAATCAGTAAGGAGGGAAGTCTACCGTTCTTCCTTCCAGGCAGTGACCATACTGATCAGATGACCGTAGCTATTGCCTCCATTGAGAGACCACGCATGTCATGTAACACGCATGTCATGTAACACGCTAATCCATATGTTTGTGTATTATAATCTGTCATATTATCAGTTGAATACCATTTGATTTTATCACGTGTAATGTAAACTTATATATATTACTGTAGTTTGAGTGAGAGAGTCAGTGAGTGTGAATGACAGACAGAATGAGTGAGCGTGAGAGTGAATGTGTGTGTGTGTGTGTGTGTGTGTATTTGTGTGTGTGTGTGCATCTCTGTGTGTGGGAGCATCACTATTTTTGTTACGTCACACACTGTATATGTACACATTTTCTCCATGTTTTACATTTTTAAGAGGCTGCTCACGACAATTGTCAGTGTATGTGTGGGAGTAAAGTGTGGGAGTTTGTTCATACTAGTTTCAATGCTCACGTGAGACATTATGTATGTGCCTAGATGTTAGTATAGTTGAGTGTGTGTGTGGAGGATGTGTGTGAGTGTGGGGATGTGTGTGTGTGGGGGATGTGTGGGTGTGTGGATGGGGGGATGCGTTTGGATGGGTTGGGGTGTGTGGGTGTTGGTGGCTAGTGAGATTTGTGGGTGTTGATGGAATGTGTGGATGGATGTGTGGGGATGAAAGTAGGGGTGTGGGAATGGGTGTGGGATATGTATGGGTGGGTGGGGATGTGTGGATGGTTTGGGGATGTAAGGGTGGGTGGGGAGAAGTGTATGGTGTGTAAGTTGGGGATATGTGTGTGGTGTGCGGGTGGGGGTATGTTTGTGGTGGGTGAGTGAGGATATGTGTGTGGGTGGGGGATAGTGTGTGGTGTGTGGGTGGGGGATGTGTGTGATTGGTGCGGGGAATGTGTGTATGGATTGGGGATATGTGTGGATGAGTAGGATATGTGTGGGCGGTTAGGAGGGAGTATTGTGGGTGTTGGATGTGTGTGGATGGAGGATGTGTGCATGGGTGGGGGTATATGAGGGGCTGAGAGATGTGTAGGTGGGTGAGAGATGTGTGTGTGTGTCAGAGCGGGATGCGTGAGTGGGTGGAGGATGTGTGGGTGGGGTATGTGTGATCGTGAGATGTTAGGTTAGGGGATGGCTGGTTGGGGTGTGTGTGGTTGTGGGTGTGTGGGTGCGTAGTGGAGGATGTGTGGGTGAGTAAGTGTGGGTGTGTTTGTGGATGGGTGGATTGTGTGTGGCTGGGAGATGTGTGTGGTGTGTTGGTTGGGGATGTGTGTGGTATGTGGGTGGGGGAATGTGTGTGTGGGAAGGGGAATGTGTGTGTAGGTAGGGGATTTGTGTGGGTGGGTGTATGTGCTGGGTGGGGGGGGGGGGGGTGAGGGTATCTGTGTAGGTGAGGGATATGTGGTGGTGTGTGGGTGGGGGATATGTGTGTATGGTGTGTGAGTTGGGAATATTGTGTGGGTGGGGATGTGTGGTGTGCGGTGGGGTGTTGGTTAAGGCATGTGTGGGTGGGTGGAGGATGTATGTGTGGGTGGTGGGGTGTGTGTGAGTGGACTGGGGATGTATAGGGGGTTAGGGAGGTGTGTGTGTGTGTGTGTGTGTGTGTGTGTGTAGCGAGAGTCAGTTTGTGGGTGTCATCAACCTGGTTGAAGTAGCTCCCGGGTTGGCAGCCACTCAGACAAAATCGTTTTCTCCTACTTTTGTGTAGGTCTGGGTGCAGTTTGAGATCCCTTACCTCGGTCAGATGGGACTAATTACCACCCCAGATCCCAGATAGAAAACATGGAACTATTGTCTGTTATGCTGATTTAAGACACCGTCCCTGATACTAAAGAAACAGCAGAGAAGTGGCTCGTTGAAGAAAAAAAATAGATTTTGCTGTTCTTGGTATCACCAGAAGTGAGAAAGGAGGAGTTAAGATATACAAATTAATCTGGTTACTTATGGCTGCATAGGCAAGGTACCTTACTGACACACATTCCTACTTCTGGACAATATGTGTGAATCCCCACTAAATGTTCTCCAAATGTGTGCACTTGATTACACTACACAAACATTTATCGACATTTAGAATTTATACGGACAACTGAGTTTAAAATTCACCAACTGTGTTTATTATTATGTTCTTGATAATAATATGATGATGTTGATTATAATGAGGTTATACATAACTCATCTGGCTAAGAAGGCACCTAGGTCATGCTTCCCCCAGTGAGACGGAGTTCACTGTCAGATTGAAGGAGTCCAAATTGGTCCCTACACTAGGCTCAGTCACTTCCTGATATGAGTTGACTGTCCATTGCTCCTACGAGATCTGGAATGAATCAAACGGAGATGGGTAGTATCTACGTCTACACATCTCAAACACATATGTCTATACATTCATATAAACATACATTCATGTCATAATATATGATGGTATGATAATATATGATGACATGTTACATAAACATATGTCAGTTATATATATATATATATATATATATATATATATATATATATATATATATATATATATATATATATATATATATTCATAAAACCATTTAGAGAATCTATATATCAAAACATAGATTACATTTATGTAATGGAGTGTTTCCCATATAATTTCACCTCACTTACTCTCTCCCTTTCTAATTCATTCTTACTGTCTTGTCGGAAGGGCTGGTCGCACAGTCCCTGTCGAACATTAAAATGCCTTCCTTGAATCTGTCTGGAATGTTGAATGTCCTAATTCATGTCTGTCCTCAAGCAGACATCATGCAGACAAGGTGAACAAGTGCCATTCCTCCAACCAAGTGGTTTCACAACAATCTTGGTAGGCACTCAAAGTGTTGGTCCAAATAATCAATGTTAATTTGGACGCTATCAAGAGACAGGTAGCTCTCAGGAATTTCTTCTAAGTAGTCAGAGTCCCCAATGTTTACCATCATACAGGATGAATCTAAATGTATCTCCTGTACATGCATAAGCCACACGCCCATGTAGCTTGGATAATTGATTTCTTAAAATTATCACATACATTAAATCAGCCAACCAAGTAGTGAATGAAAGGAGAAGATAGTTCTCAGTGAAATCGTAAAGCTAGAACTGGAACATTAAGTACAAAGAAAATCCACGAGTGTAAAGTTTGGGAGAATAAACAGAAATATAAAACTATACAGGCCTCAGACTAGCAGAGAACGGATCAGCGTAATAATGTGGTACAGTATTACCTGAGATTATAGCTTTGGAAATTCCATCATAAAACTTCGTACAGAAGTCAAACAGAACGAAATGATAGTATTTCTCCAGTAGGTATCCTTTTGCTGTACGTGAGTTTGGGTCTGAGGATTGTTGTCACTGCTCGTAGTTTTATTCTCTCCGTTCCTGGCTAGTTTCCACGCGAGCTAATTACTATATTCATTAACACCACCTATTTTTCATGTAGGACGATGTACCGAGATGAATTAAGTACAAATTCTTTTCACCCCTCCTCCTTTCCTGTGAAGGTTAGTTTCATCTGTCAATCAAATTGACAGATGTTCCGCCGCATGTCTGAAATAATGAAACATGCTTCGCTAGCGATGCAATAGACGTTGCGTCATAACTACATCCCCATCTGCGGTTAACACAAGCCTTCCCTGGTTGCTGGCAGGAATGTGTCAGGCATGTGTTCCTACTTTTCCGCCGTATTACGGTGAGGTGTTAAGCCTGTGTTCCTATACTTTCCCTTGTTGTGGCAATTACCTACGTAGTCCCGGCTCCGCAAAGTCTAGACTTTAGGAAGGTGTTAGGCCAGCATTATATTGCCGTCTTAGGATCACACGGGTTTTCCCCTGAGTAGCACCGCCATGTATCAACGTCGTCCCCAGCCCAGATTTCACACTTTTCCGTCTTTCTCTTCCCTTCAACTGAAAACAATGAGTTTTCAAGCTTTGATAGCGCCGCCGACTAGTGCCGTGGTGTCTGGGCTTTACGTTTGACCTGGACATCAAAGCTTTCTCAGACCTAGCATTACAGAAATGATGGGGCGCCGCGGTCAAAATGTATTTGTCTCTTGTTTTCAAACCTCTTGCATTTCTGTCATTTTCTGGTGGACGTTTATTATTTTAGAGAATGAAATGAAAAATGTTATGGTTTCATGGCGTTTCGTCACAGTGGGTATGTGTGTGTATGGTTTGGGGATGTGTGTGTGTGTGTGTGGGTGGGGAATATGTGGTCGATGGAGGTGTGGTTGGGGATGGGTGGTTGGGGTTGTAGGTGATGGGTAGAGGATGTGTGGGTGGGGGATGGGTGTGTGGGTTAGGATGTGTATGTGGGTGGGCTCTGGATGTGTGGGTTGGGGGATGTTTGTGTGGGTGGTGAGCGTGTTTGGCTTGAGGGAACGGGTGAGGTCAGTGTGTTTGGGTGGGGGATGTGTGGGTAGTTGGGAGATGGGCCTCATAACATGGTAATTTGCCTTGTTTATGTTTACAACATTCATTTCACTATGTTTTTTTTCTCTCTTCATATGTGAATGTATAATGCAATTGATGAACGAAAGATGAGTGATTGGAAGGGCCGAATGTAATACGGGCCTTCATGCCCAATTTGTGACCCTTTTAAAATAAAGTTGATTTGATTTGAAAGTTGATTTTACCATCTGCCCACGGTCTCTCATTTGAAACCATAACCAACAAGTATCTTTCGGCTGCTCCACTACTTGCTCCCGTGGCTTCACGTTACCCTGTGTGTATGGGAAGGGGGGGGGGGCTAAACGGGTACTCCACCTTGCCCAAGGGTGTCCCACGGGCTAGCGGAGGGAAGGAGGCACCTTACTTCTCCTTTGATAGGGGATACCCCTAGCCCGCAACTCACAAAGGACTGGAATGTTGGAAATCAATACAGCTAACTCACAATGCCTTTTGATGATAGATGTATACATAATTTCAGCACAGTCTGTTCATATTTATGTTAAGTGTAAAAGAACTCGGCTTTAATGTACCTGTAAATTCTAGTGTGGAATAAGAGAGACAACTTAAGTACTTTTAAAATGTGAAGCAATTTATTGTAATAAATAATCCTTCTGTGATCTATCCAGTTACTTGATGTAACTCAAAAGCTCACAAATCTTTCTGTCATGGTCGCGACGACGTGTGCCAAGAAGAGCGGTAAGTGCATTTTGTGATTCTGCGCAATGAGAAAGTGAATATGTGATGAAACCTTCAAGATTCATGTGACTCCTGCGAAAAATAGAGAGAGATAACAAGCACAGACAAAACGTAAAAACCTTATAACGAACCCAAACCAAGTTAACATAAATCATAATGTGGAAAACAGCAATAGTAATAATACTGATTGTACGAATAGTAAAAATGCTACACTACACCACAAAACAACGTCCGACTATTCGATCTTAATGACCTTCTTCGGCAACAACACAAACAGATCTAAACGAAATTTAATTAGATAAAGATAAAACCGAGAAAGTGAATAACAAGCCCTGTACTAAATGGGCAAACTTTATATCCAGACCAATTTAATTTGTTCAAGAAATATGGATAACAGGTCCTGTACAGCTAGTAATACTTTCTCAAGGAAAATTTGGACTTAATATTTGCAAGTTGATTGCGTTAATAAATAATGTATAAATTTGCTGACACAATTTCGTGAGAACAAATTACTGAACACTATCAGTCAGATATAGGGAAATAAATGCCCCGACAAATTGAGTCATTGTCTACCATTATCGATATATCTAAATTTAATTGTCTCACCTAGGAGAAGCTATTTTTTTTTCTGTTCTACTACTATCTGAAAGCCATCTAACTGAATATTTCTTTTCGGGTTTTGTTAACTTTCTGCCCACATAAAGGACAGGATGTAGGCATTGATCAACATGTTTGAATATATATTGTGCTGGCATCAGTTCCCAAGATGAATGGTACAAAAAAGAGGCATGTGTAAAACTGGATCAAATGAAAAAAAATATTGTCTGGACCTTAGTTTGGGTCAATTTATACTATGAAATCCAACCCACTTTTAGGGCATGTTTCTCTTGAGCTATTCGACAAGACTGATGGTATGTGTATGTCTGAGAAATTGAATACGAACCTACTATGGTAAATGATCAGCCCGAACAAGCCCCTTTTTTCTTTCTTTATTATACGAATTGTTTATGTTAAGAATCTTCCTTACAATGGCGTCGTCAGCTTTTAATTAGTTCTGACTTTAGAAGACACATCTTGGTGTCTTTGTACGGTTCATCATGTTTGACAGGCGCAACCTAGATATGAAGTCTTGTCGATGCTGAGCTTGTTCTGACAACACAGAACATACTATCGTTGATTCTCCATGGATTTCCACTTCCTTCTCTGCATCGAATTATTTCTGTCTAACATGAGCAACACATTTCTTGTTCTCATTCTCAAGCAGTATTATTTACCTTTTAGGGCTCATATAGTAGTTATGTATTGATCTTTCTTTTCTAAAGCGGCTTGAATATCTGTGCATCAAATGTGACTACTATGTCCAGTTCCTGTCTTATGGCGACTCTCTCTCTCTCTCTCTCTCTCTCTCTCTCTCTCTCTCTCTCCCCTCTCTCTCTCTCTCTTTTTCTCTCTCTTTCTCTCTCTATGTTTCTATATCCACTACCTCTCTCTCTATGTTTCTATATCCACTTTCTCCCTACCAGTTTCTCTCTCTCTCTCTCTCTCTCTCTCTCTCTCTCTCTCTCTCTCTCTCTCTCTCTCTTGCAGACGACTGTACTATATATACTAGTCAAGAGAACCGTAGTGAATTAGAGAATTCATTACAAACAAGAACTTGATAATCTTACTAGATGGGGCAATGAAAACTGCATGCAAATTAACATTGACAAAAACAAATCCATGCTAATAACGACCAGACAAAAACTAAAGACACTAGCCATAACTTTGGCACTGCTCGAACTCCGCATGGACACGTTACCTTCAGTTAATGTAAATGAACATAAAACATGAGGTCTTTTAATTGACAGGCATTTGAACTGGTAAAACAAAGACAATTGAAATATTTTGGTCACTTGAAACGTCACGAAAGTTTGGAGAGAACAATAATGGAGGGGTATATGCCTGGGACAACTGGCAAAATCGAGGGGAACAGACCAAGAGGAAGACCGAGAGGAAAATACATGGATGACTTGGCCACATGGCATGGAGGAGACAGGAACACTCAGCTGATCCACGACTCTGGTGATTAAGTGAAATGGCGAGTCATGACCTCCCACGCTTTCCGGCATGGCACATGATTGATTGATATGCCAGGGAAGAGAGAAATAGGAAGGCCAGAAAGACGATGGGTGCAGGATGTGGCGCATGATCTCCAGATGGGTGTATCGGACGAGGGACATCTTGCTTATGATCGAGATGTTTTCCGGAAGGTTGTAATGGGAGCGAGGTTCTGCAAAGGACATGCTACTGAATGAATGAATGAATGAATGAATGAATGAATGAATGAATGAATGATTTAAACTGGAGCTCTCATGTTCACGTTCTTACTAAGAAAACAGCACAAAAAGTTTACCAATTTGCTAAAATCCAGCACTTCCTGGACGACAGCACACGAAAAAAATATTATATAATCCTATATCCAATCACATCTCGATTATTGTTCCACAGTCTGGGATGTTTGCCCTAAATCTAATATGAAACGACTATGTTCTCTACAAAACCGCGCTACACGTCTAGTGCTTTTGCATAAAGCACGTTGAAAATAATAATTTATACAGTCATCTAAGGTTCCGCCTCTTCGAAAGCACCTCCATATTAACAAAGGCAAATTAGTGAATAAAATTGTATCTGAAAATACCCCAGACTGTCTTCTACCTCTGATTCAATCTAATGCAATGAACGGCAAGTGCTGGAATTTATTACATGTCCTCAAGCTTAAATTGCACTTATAAAAAATATGTTTTCCCTATTCTGGTGCTCACTTATGGAATGAACTTCCTCCAGATCTGAAAACTCCAATGAGTCCTTATACAATTAACCGAAAACGCGTTCAATGCTTAATCCATACCGACATATTCCACCATAATTCGCCTACTGGTATAATTGTTCGCTGTGTGTGTGTGTGTGTGTGTGTGTGTGTGTGTGTGTGTGTGTGTGTGTGTGACAAAAAGAGACAGTGATAATGGATGTGTTAGTGTGTGTGATGTGTGCCCGCATGTGTGTGTGTGTGTGTGTGTGTGTGTGTGTGTGTGTGTGTGTGTGTGTGTGTAAGAAAAAATAGAGAATTGAGCGCACACATGTCATGTAACGTGCTATTCCATAGTCTTCTGTGTATTCTCATCTTTAATATTATCATTTTGAATGCCACTTGATTTTTATCATGTATAATATGAACACATATACATGATGTTGCCCTGATGTCTACTTACGTATGCTTATTCCGTCGTGTTTATGTGAATTTTAGGAATTAACTTATTTAATCGAACCGTTATTTTTTTTACGTTACACAATGAATATGTACATTTTTTCTCCATTTCAAACAAAATTTTTTTGTTAGATTACTCAAAACAATCGTCACTGTATGTGTGTGTCAAGAGTGGGAGTTTGTTCATACTAGTTTCAGTGATTATGTGAGGCATCATATATGTATCTAGATGTGAGGATGTGTGTGGGGCGATGTATGTGGGGCTATGTGTGTGTGTGAGGATGTGTAGGGGGATTGTGTGAGGGATGTGTGTGTGGTGGGGTTGTGTGGGGGTTGGGGGATGGGTGTGTGGGGGATGTATGTATGGATGGGAATGTGTGTGGGCGGGGGTATGTGTGGGATGTGTGTGGGGGTTGGGGTGGGTGTGTGGGTGATGGATGTGTGTGGGGGATATGTATATGGGTGGGGGATGAGTGTGGGGGATATGTATATGGGTGGGGGATGAGTGTGGGTGGGAATGTGTATGGGGATGTGTGTGGGGTGAGCAGGGGAGTGGGGGATATGTGGGTGGGTCGGGGATGTGTGGGTGGGTGGGGAATGTATGTGTGGGAGAGATGTGTGTGCGCTTGGTGAAAGGTTTGGACAGTGGGGGAATGTGTGTGTAGGTAGGGGATTTGTGTGGGTGGGTGTATGTGCTGGGTGGGGGGGGGGGGTGAGGGTATCTGTGTAGGTGAGGGATATGTGGTGGTGTGTGGGTGGGGGATATGTGTGTATGGTGTGTGAGTTGGGAATATTGTGTGGGTGGGGATGTGTGGTGTGCGGTGGGGTGTTGGTTAAGGCATGTGTGGGTGGGTGGATGATGTATGTGTGGGTGGTGGGGTGTGTGTGAGTGGACTGGGGATGTATAGGGGGTTAGGGAGGTGTGTGTGTGTGTGTGTGTGTGTGTGTGTGGTGTGTGTGTAGCGAGAGTCAGTTGGTGGGTGTCATCAACGTGGTTGAAGTAGCTCCCGGGTTGGCAGCCACTCAGACAAAATCGTTTTCTCCTACTTTTGTGTAGGTCTGGGTGCAGTTTGAGATCCCTTACCTCGGTCAGATGGGACTAATTACCACCCCAGATCCCAGATAGAAAACATGGAACTATTGTCTGTTATGCTGATTTAAGACACCGTCCCTGATACTAAAGAAACAGCAGAGAAGTGGCTCGTTGAAGAAAAAAAAATAGAGTTTGCTGTTCTTGGTATCACCAGAAGTGAGAAAGGAGGAGTTAAGTTATACAAATTAATCTGGTTACTTATGGCTGCATAGGCAAGGTACCTTACTGACATACATTCCTACTTCTGGACAATATGTGTGAATCCCCACTAAATGTTCTCCAAATGTGTGCACTTGATTACACTACACAAACATTTATCGACATTTAGAATTTATACGGACAACTGAGTTTAAAATTCACCAACTGTGTTTATTATTATGTTCTTGATAATAATATGATGATGTTGATTATAATGAGGTTATACATAACTCATCTGGCTAAGAAGGCACCTAGGTCATGCTTCCCCCAGTGAGACGGAGTTCACTGTCAGATTGAAGGAGTCCAAATTCGTCCCTTCACTAGGCTCAGTCACTTCCTGGTATGAGTTGACTGTCCATTGCTCCTACGAGATCTGGAATGAATCAAACGGAGATGGGTAGTATCTACGTCTACACATCTCAAACACATATGTCTATACATTCATATAAACATACATTCATGTCATAATATATGATGGTATGATAATATATGATGACATGTTACATAAACATATGTCAGTTATATATATATATATATATATATATATATATATATATATATATATATATATATATATATATATATATATATATATATATATATATATATATTCATAAAACCATTTAGAGAATCTATATATCAAAACATAGATTACATTTATGTAATGGAGTGTTTCCCATATAATTTCACCTCACTTACTCTCTCCCTTTCTAATTCATTCTTACTGTCTTGTCGGAAGGGCTGGTCGCACAGTCCCTGTCGAACATTAAAATGCCTTCCTTGAATCTGTCTGGAATGTTGAATGTCCTAATTCATGTCTGTCCTCAAGCAGACATCATGCAGACAAGGTGAACAAGTGCCATTCCTCCAACCAAGTGGTTTCACAACAATCTTGGTAGGCACTCAAAGTGTTGGTCCAAATAATCAATGTTAATTTGGACGCTATCAAGAGACAGGTACCTCTCAGGAATTTCTTCTAAGTAGTCAGAGTCCCCAATGTTTACCATCATACAGGATGAATCTAAATGTATCTCCTGTACATGCATAAGCCACACGCCCATGTAGCTTGGATAATGGATTTCTTAAAATTATCACATACAATAAATCAGCCAACCAAGTAGTGAATGAAAGGAGAAGATAGTTCTCAGTGAAATCGTAAAGCTAGAACTGGAACATTAAGTACAAAGAAAATCCACGAGTGTAAAGTTTGGGAGAATAAACAGAAACATAAAACTATACAGGCCTCAGTCTAGCAGAGAACGGATCAGCGTAATAATGTGGTACAGTATTACCTGAGGTTATAGCTTTGGAAATTCCATCATAAAACTTCGTACAGAAGTCAAACAGAACGAAATGATAGTATTTCTCCAGTAGGTATCCTTTTGCTAGTACGTGAGTTTGGGTCTGAGGATTGTTGTCACTGCTCGTAGTTTTATTATCTCCGTTCCTGGCTAGTTTCCACGCGAGCTAATTACTATATTCATTAACACCACCTATTTTTCATGTAGGACGATGTACCGAGATGAATTAAGTACAAATTCTTTTCACCCCTCCTCCTTTCCTGTGAAGGGTAGTTTCATCTGTCAATTTGATTGACAGATGTTCCGCCGCATGTCTGAAATAATGAAACATGCTTCGCTAGCGATGCAATAGACGTTGCGTCATAACTACATCCCCATCTGCGGTTAACACAAGCCTTCCCTGGTTGCTGGCAGGAATGTGTCAGGCATGTGTTCCTACTTTTCCGCCGTATTACGGTGAGGTGTTAAGCCTGTGTTCCTATACTTTCCCTTGTTGTGGCAATTACCTACGTAAGTCCCGGCTCCGCAAAGTCTAGACTTTAGGAAGGTGTTAGGCCAGCATTATATTGCCGTCTTAGGATCACACGGGTTTTCCCCTGAGTAGCACCGCCATGTATCAACGTCGTCCCCAGCCCAGATTTCACACTTTTCCGTCTTTCTCTTCCCTTCAACTGAAAACAATGAGTTTTCAAGCTTTGATAGCGCCGCCGACTAGTGCCGTGGTGTCTGGGCTTTACGTTTGACCTGGACATCAAAGCTTTCTCAGACCTAGCATTACAGAAATGATGGGGCGCCGCGGTCAAAATGTATTTGTCTCTTGTTTTCAAACCTCTTGCATTTCTGTCATTTTCTGGTGGACGTTTATTATTTTAGAGAATGAAATGAAAAATGTTATGGTTCATGGCGTTTCGTCACAGTGGGTATGTGTGTGTATGGTTTGGGGATGTGTGTGTGTGTGTGTGTGGGTGGGGGAATATGTGGTCGATGGAGGTGTGGTTGGGGATGGGTGGTTGGGGGTTGTAGGTGATGGGTAGAGGATGTGTGGGTGGGGGATGGGTGTGTGGGTTAGGATGTGTATGTGGGTGGGCTCTGGATGTGTGGGTTGGGGGATGTTTGTGTGGGTGGTGAGCGTGTTTGGGCTTGAGGGAACGGGTGAGGTCAGTGTGTTTTGGGTGGGGGATGTGTGGGTAGTTGGGATATGGGCCTCATAACATGGTAATTTGCCTTGTTTATGTTTACAACATTCATTTCACTATGTTTTTTTTCTCTCTTCATATGTGAATGTATAATGCAATTGATGAACGAAAGATGAGTGATTGGAAGGGCCTGAATGTAATACGGGCCTTCATGCCCAATTTGTGACCCTTTTAAAATAAAGTTGATTTGATTTGAAAGTTGATTTTACCATCTGCCCACGGTCTCTCATTTGAAACCATAACCAACAAGTATCTTTCGGCTGCTCCACTACTTGCTCCCGTGGCTTCACGTTACCCTGTGTGTATGGGAAGGGGGGGGGGGGCTAAACGGGTACTCCACCTTGCCCAAGGGTGTCCCACGGGCTAGCGGAGGG
>JACEFZ010008423.1:52500-59180 GCA_014155875.1 Cepaea nemoralis
TGTATGTGTGTGTTGATGGGTGGATGGGGATGTGTTGGTGGGTGTGTGTGTGTGTGTGTTTGTGGACGGGTGTGTGCAAGGGGATGTGTGTATGAGTGTAGATGTGTGTATGGGTGATATGTTTGTGGGAGTGTGTGTGTGAGTGGTCGGGAATGGGTGGGTGGGTAAGGGATGTGTCGGTTTGTGGGGTTGTGTGTGGGAGGAGTATGTATGAGTGGGTGATGGTGTGTCGGTGTTGGTGGTTGGGTTGGGGAGGGATGTGTGTGGGTGTGTGTGTATAGGGATATATGTGGGTAGATGTGTGTTGGGGGTGTGTGAGGAGATATGTGTGTATGTGTGTGTGTGTATGTGTGTGTGTGTGTGCATATGTAAACATGTGTCATTGAGTGCGTTGTGATTGAGTATATGTATTTGCGAGAGAGTGTGTATTTGTGTGTTATTGAGTGAGTTCAGAACTGTACTTTTGTGCAAATGATGTAAGTATATTTGCAGGTATGTGTGTTTTTATGAATGTGCGTGTGCACGCGTGTCTGCCTATCTCATAATATGGTAATATACATTGTTTATGTTTACAACATTCATTTGACAATGTTTTTTTTTCCTTATGTGATTGTATCATGCACTATTGACGAACGAAAGATGAGTGATTGGAAGTACCGAATGCAAGACGGGCCTGCTGCCCAATTTGTTACCCTTTGCAAATTTAAGATCATTCGTTCGTTCGTTCTCCCCCCCCCCCCTCTCTCTCTCTCTCTCTCTCTCTCATCTCTCGTCTCTCTCTCTCTCTCTCTCTCATCTCGCTCTCTCTCTCTCTCTCTCTCTCTCTCTCTCTCTCTCTCTCTCTCTTCTCTCTCTCTCTGACTGGTTCTCTTAATTTCATGTATTCTAAATCTTTCAACGCACTGCTCCCATAATTCTATATCTACCCAGCAGAGATCTTTCCCTACCTGGATGAAGTCGACAACAGATCTACCCTGTGTTCACTAATAAATCACACAACAGCAAAATACAAAGTGGGTTATCTCACCCACTTGAAACTCTATCATCACACACACACACACACACACACACACACACACACACACACACACACACACACACACACACACACACACACACACACACACTGGACGTGAATTTCGTCTTCAAATAATGTAATTCCTTTGAGATATAAACGACTGCATAAGTACTGCACTGGTGTTGTCGTGCGTATGATGCACACTGAAAAATAAACAAACCATATATTGAGAATAGATACGCTAGCATAAACAAAATAACGCTGGAACATTAGATGTCATCAAACAATAGTAGACAGACTGAAGACTCGTTTGTACACATGTGTATACTGGTCAGAACTTCACAAGACGAGATGAACAGATCAGCTAGGTCACCATCCAAGATACATATGGATAATGAGTGGATAATTATAACCATGATCGGTTTCAAGCGACGACAACATAGGCGTTATGGTGGGGGTCTATCTGACTGGACATCGAGCACCGTTGGCACTGTCTCTAAGGCTATACCGCACGCCGTTGGCACGGCCACTAGGGTCATCAGCAGCATCAAGGACCTTATAAAAATGTGGCTGTGGTGACTGGCTCGCAGTGAAACCGTCAGTCCCAAGCACCTTCCACCGCCTTTGAGGAAAGAGCTCACCGGGATCTTAAAGCAGCTATAGGCCAGCCCTCGCCCTGCAGACATCAACAGTGTTGGCTTCAAGACAATTAGAGTTAACAAGCGGTGAAATATTACTACGTAATACTAATAGTTTGTTACTTTGTAACAGTCATGGAGGAGTGTCGCAATTCCATGCTTGATATTGGGGAGCCGGTGCATGTTAATGAGTGTATTGAATCCTTCGACTACTGGGAATACGAGTGCCAAAATCCGGGCACTCTCAACAGTTATTCCCAGATCTCGATTGACATGAAATCTCAGGATGTATTCACGTTCCCCTCCAAAAGCTACCTTCCGTTGGAAGGCACTCTATTATCCACAGCTGTTGCTTACATTACTACAACGCAAACGACACTTACTAACAACGCTATTCCGTTCATGTTCTCTCAAATATTCTACCAGCTGAATAACAATGTTTATCGATGATGTCTCTAGTCCCGGGCAGGCTACAACAACCATGGGCCTTATATCCTATGGTGACGTCTTCTCCAAGGCGGAGAGGTTGAACGTGTGTTCGCAGAAGCACACCATCGCAGCTGCCAGTGATGGCAATCCTGGTTGGCAGGCCCGCCGGCAGCTGATCATGGCCAAACCTCAAACGATAGGATAGTTCAGTTTATGCATCCCACTCAAGCACCTCTGTGGGTTTTGCAACGACTACGTTAAAGTGGTGTATGGCTGCACACAGTCACTGCTGCTTAGCCGACAAACCGACCTTGATGCCATCTTCCGCGACGATGTCACTCCGGATGGCCGGAAAACACTGAGCTTGGATTATGCCCCATGTCATGCCTTCTCTGAAGTACAAGACTGAATTTCTTCACCAAATCGAGAGCCGAATCAAAGTGCCTTTGGCATTCCGCGCCCCAAGCTACATCCTTTACCTGGCAATTGGGTGTTAAATCAAATACATAGAAGCCCCGCTGGATTCTGATGGCGTTTTAAACGGCGAGTGGTAATAGCCAATTGGCCAATTCTGCAGCTTTTGATCACGTACAGGTGCATAACATTCACGCAATAATCCATAGCACCCGTTATCCTATCGTCGACACGAACATAGATTTCCTCGAATACCGGGCCCACAAAGCTTTCCTGGATCTCAAGGAAGAGTACTACGGCATGGACAGGGGGGGGGGGGGGGGGAGAGACTTCGTTTCACTCTACCCATCCACGTTATCCACTTTCTAGCTCAGTCTGAGAGCCTCAAGCCGGCTGTCCAGAATGTCATGCTCAAGGTCTAGTCTAACGCAGTTGTGCCAAAAGACACTATGGCATATGCTGTGCTCATCGGCGACAAGTCACTAATCCTGGAGGTCGACGGCAGTAGGTTCAACGTGGACTTGAATTAAATACAACGATTACTACGCTGTAATAACGATGCCGTTAACGCCATACGGTTGCAACCTCACGTAGGAGTAGTAAAAGATGCTCGCCAAGGCCCCTAACCTCGGCACGAGTGCCACACTATGCTTAGGAGTGGGACAGATGCACAGCGACGTTCGCGTCGGCTTTAAGGAGCGTCAGATCGCCGCCTTACGAAAAAAGAGAAGACCCACTCACAGACTGAGCTCAGATTCTCGGAGACCCAGGTGAAGCAGATGCTAAAGATGGGGGGGGGGGGGGGGGGCTTTCTGTCGTTGCTCATCAAAGCGATTCCCTGGGTTCCCAAGGGGCTCGGTGCGACCTGTGTCACTAGTGCCTCGATCATAGCCCAATCTGTTGACTTTGCGCGCCATAACCGGGCGATGGAGGGCGTGGTGTTTACTAGGGCCCGCATCATAACCGGGAGGGCCGTGGCGTTACCTGAGCACATTCGCATTTGCGAGCGCTATCAAGAACAAGTTACCTGAACAGTTCAAGAAGCCTGATAGGGGGAGGAAAATGGCACGTCGCAAGTCCAACACAAAGAAAAAACAGACTCACAAGATGTGCAGCGTGGGAGCCACCCATACCTTTGAAGAAGACGAACGTGGAGAGCCTGAATGCAAGCTGCAACAAAGAACCTGAAACTGCAGTTACTACTAAAGTTACCACGAGGAAGATCGACGATAGCCCAGCATAGACAAGAGCCAAGACAGCTGAGAAGAATGAGGAGAAAGATACCAGAGTCGGGAACACCAACTCACAAACTGTCAGGTTGGTTGTCAAGAGTATTCAAGTGGAGCTGTCAGACGAATAAATCCTGAAGCAGCTACAGGAAGAGAATCTCAACATCCGAATCTTGACGACAGAGCGGATCCTGACGTACTCAAAGATCCCTACTACGCTGGTGGTGGTGACGACCGAGGACAGCGAGATACCAAGCCAAGTATCGATATACCAGAAAATACAACAGACCGAAGGATTCATACCACAAAAATCACCCAATGTTCCAGATGCCAGAGGGCCGGCCACAGCAGAGCAGTATGTTGCAGTAAGATGGAAATCTGTCGGTACTGCCTCGATCACCACGCCTTCAAGGAGTGTCCGCTGGCCAAGCTGGACACGGACTTCCCAGCACCCAACAACAAAAGGAAGTGTACCAACTGCCTGGGCAAACATGGACCAAGATACCTGGGCTGTCGGTACCTTCAAAGACACAGAGAGACAAGATCGCCATTACCACAAAGACACCATATAAGGACGCAATGCGGAGGTGCGATACAGCCAAGTGTATATCACAAGCTGAAAGAGATCAACTACAAAACCAGATAGACGAGCTGAAGAAGCAAGTCAGGGCACAGCTGAAGCCGACTCCATCCAGCGACAACGGAAAACTGCTGGCGGAAATAAAGGAAATCCAGCAAGACATCAAGCAAGAAGTGGACCACATGGCCGAGATGAAGAAGGAAAACGAAGAAATGCTACACACCAGTAAATCAGAGCGAGAGTTGCTTAAAGCTTAAATGGAATTAATCCGGAAAAAAACCAACAGAAGCCATGCAAGAAACCACAGACAAGCCGCAAGACGAACCCAAACAAAAGACCAAGCCGAAACCGCAAGATAAAGACAGCAGCTTAGCCACGACGCCCAAGAAACTCAAGGGAAACCGATATCCCGCCAGACATCCGAAGAAGACCGAGATGGGTACCCTAACCACGGCATGGAGTGGCCCCGGGAACCTACCTTGGAGGAATTCCAAGATTCGTCAAGGAGAGAGGGAATTAAAGAAGAACACAGGCACAAGGAATTCAGAAGGCGATGGGAAGAAAAAGAAAAGAAGAAGCATAAGAAACTCAGGTGGCAACTGATAGAATACCCAGATATACACTATGACAGTGAGGACGACTTCGAGTACTATATAGATGACGGAGAGGTCGTCCCATTGCTAATCACAGAGGAAGAGATCGAAAGGCAGCAAGAACTCAAACGCAAAAGTGAAAAAGGCGCAAGGAGGAAAATAACATCGAAAAGCTTCTACAGGCAATACACAAAAAAGGAGGCAAAAATACCAAATAAAAAGTCCTTATATGGACTACAACCAGCCAATCCAGACGAGCCACGAGCGTTCACTAACAAAAAGAAACCACCAGAGGAGACGGACACAAAAGACAGCCACCGACCAATCTCCCAGCTGTCGTCACAGACACAAAAGCCGATATAACCAGTCCGGGTCAGGCCCAACTCGTAAGAGCGCACAAGACAGAAATAGGACTAAAAACCTACAAATACCACGGACGTCAACTCTAACCAAGGCTAAAAGAAGCAGGTTGAACGAGGCCGAATTTGGAATTTTTGTTTTGGAATCAAGCAAGCAAGTTTACCTATTCCACATGCATGACGGGAGAGACGTTCAAAAAAGCGCTCTTCAACTTCGACATTGAGAAAGCGGCTCGGGTAATTCCCTACTTTCGTGGTGTGTTTATGCATGATGATCTGTCCGCCGCTGTAAGACACAAGGAGTGCGACGCTCTTATCTTGACTCATCCACGGGTGCGAGAACACTTTGGGTAGCTTACTATAAGATGGGCCCTACTGTCATCTACTTCGATAGCTATGGACTTGACCCACCTCAGAAGATCGTTCAATATCTCGGCGGCCCCTTGAGAACACAAACTTTTCATCTACAGAGACCCGATGACGACATCTGTGATATGTATGCCTTTATGTGCTTCGCCAACTGGCGGCTGGGAGACAATTTGAAGACATAATATGTGGTGTAAACCACGAATGTCGGAAAGTGCGGCGGAGGAGATGGTGGAACTGTTGTCCAGATTACCAGGTCTGGACTCGTGCACAAGACTAGAGATACTATGCTCGGTGTACTCTCAATGGGTGTGTTCCGACTCACTGACGTGCCTATTGACCGTAGTGCCGGGGCGACCCGAGGCGTTGCAGGGCTGCTCGACCAAGACAATCTACAGCTGTATGAGGGCACAATATCTGGGGTAATCAATATGTATCAATCAATAACCAATATCTTGGTCTGCTTCAGTCTCTCTTTTCTCACTGATCTTTCCAGTTGCCATAATATTCTCCAATGCCTCTCTTCTCATCACATGACCAAAGAATACTGTTTCTTTCTTTGTTATCATGATTTTACTTACACAATAACAATGAATTATACTTCTAATTGTGTAGATCTCGGATTTGTTGGATTCATCGCTGAAAGAAGATTTATTTCTTTGTTATCATGATTTTACTTACACAATAACAATCAATTATACTTCTAATTGTGTAGATCTCGGAGCTGTTGGATTCATCGCTGAAAGAAGATATCTATTCGACATTAATACATCTGCTGTAGGAACTTTTAAGCCTCCCACATTCATTGCAGGATGCCATTTCAACTCCGATAGAGGGACTTTTACAGCTTATTCCGACGGAATTTATCTGGCGTCTGTCAGAATGTACCTTAAAAAGGATGGCTACGCTTGTGTTTTCTTGATTCGTGAATATACATAGTTTGATGAGGATGAGGGTCCACATAAGGAAGAAGCTCAGATTTGTTGTGTTCAGGCTGCGAGAAAAGAAAAATTCCTCAAAAAAAACCGGGAAAAATTTTTTCACAATTAAAAGT
>JACEFZ010008424.1:0-15040 GCA_014155875.1 Cepaea nemoralis
CATTCACGAGACTCAATAAGAAACATTTTACACATCAAACCTTGTCAAAACCATACTTAACAATTGCTAAACACTTATCAATATCATCTTCGATTGTGAAGCTTAAACACGTAAACTGCCTGGAAATCATCAATGGTTCTCAAGATTATCTCCCGAATATAACATTTCCGGCGGGGATCCCCATTTGCGACTCAATATACACGCATTTAACTTCAGACTGCGCCATGTTTAAAAAATACAGAGGCTATATTACCTCGCCATTGACAGAAGAGGAAGCGAGTTTCCCCCTGGCGTTTTCAATTATTTCACACAAAGACGCGGAAATGGTGGAACGGTTGCTACGGGCAATATATCGGCCTCAGAATTACTACTGCATTCACGTTGATGGGAAATCAAGAGCTGAGTTCTTCAGAGCGATATCCGACATCGCAAACTGCTTTACAAATGTAGTCATTGCTAGTCAAAGAATTGATGTCACATGGGGGACTTTTTCCGTGTTGGCGCCAGAAATACTTTGCATGGAGGAGCTTTGGAGGTTCCCTAGTTGGAAATATTTCCTGACCTTGACCGGGCAGGAGTTTCCTTTGAAGACGAACCATGAGCTTGTGAAGATTCTCAAGGCGTTGAAGGGAGCCAACGACGTCTTGACTACAGTTGCACAGTATGTATGTTATTTATGTTAAAGATAATTAACTCGTAATTATATTCGTTTATTGTCTATTTATTGCCAATCATCCTTTGCAAGATGGAAAACATACTGACAATTAACAAGATTGCAACGAGAAAAAGAGTGATTGTGTGTGCTTTGTCCCTGGAAGAAATGAGAACAAGAATCGCCATGGCAAAGGCAACATTCTGCATGATGGAAAACATGCTGACTCATAAAAAGATGTCAACTGCAACGAGAAAAGGAGTGTTGAGGTGCTACACAGATCCTGTACATTTGTATGGAGGTGAAACGTCTAATGGTATTGGAAATCTATTTTCTGAGGAAATTGCAAAGTATACCATGGACAGATAGAAAAACCAATGACCAAGTTTAAGAAATAAATGAAAACTGTCAACTGATTAGAGAAATTAGACGTAGACGGTCAATATTTTTTGGGCATGTTATGAGAAGAAATAAACTAGAGAACTTGGTGACAACTGGCTAGATTGAGGAGAAAAGAACACAGGGAAGGTAGAGAAGAAAGTTTATGGATGGCTTGACCACATTGCGTGGTCTAGACAAGAACACAGAGCTTATCGTATGAGATGGCGAAATATGGCCGCCTACGCTTTCGGCATGGCACATAATGACGACTCTTCACACTCTCGCAGTAAAGCGTAGGGGTGTGGATGGGGGAAGCTTGCATTCCATTGCGAGATGGGTCAATGCGTATTGTAGATGGGTCAATGCATATTTTAGATTGGTCAATGCGTAATATTAGAAGGTTTAATTCTATTTTAGATGGGTCAATGCATTTTTAAAATGGGTCGATGAGTATGTTAGATGGGTCAATGCTTATTTCAAATGGGTCAATGCATATTTTAGATGGTTCAATGCCTATTTAATATGGGTCATTGCGTATTTTAGATGGGTCAGTACTTATTTTAGATGGGTCAGTACTTATTTTAGATGGGTCAAAGCGTACTTTAGATGGGTCAATGCATACTTTAGATGGGTCAATGTATAGTTTAGATGGGTCAATGCATATTTTAGATGGTTCTATGCATATTTCAGATGGGTCAATGCTTATTTTAGATGGGTGAATTCTTATTTTAGATGGGTCAGTGCGTATTATATGTGACAATGCGAATTTTAGGTGGTTCAATGCTTATTTTAGATGGGCCAGAGCTTATTTTAGATTGGTCAGTGCAAATTTTAGATGGATCAATGCTTAGTTTAGATGGGTTAATGCCTATTTTAGATGGGTCGATTCATATGTTAAATGGGTCAATGAGTATTTTAGATGGGTCAATGCGTATTTAAGATGGATCTATGCTTATTTTAGACGTGTTAATGTGTATTTTAGATGGGTCAATGCGTATTTTATATGGGTCAGTGCGTATTTTAGATGGGTCAATGAGTATTTTAGATGGGTCAATGTGTACTTAAGATGGATCTATGTTTGTTTTAGACGTGTTAATGTGTATTTTAGATAGGTCAATGCGTATTTTATATGGGTCAGTGCGTATTTTAGATGGGTCAATGAGTATTTTAAATGGGTCAATGCTTATTTTAGATGGGTCAGTGCGTATTTTAGAAGGAACAATGCATATTTTAGATGGGTCAATGCACATATTTGATGGTATCACAATGTTCTTAATGATAAGTGCGTGATATGGTCGTTGTCTAGGTAACGATGCTCCTGGTATGTCACTATGGAGTGTCAATTGGGCTATCTAACTGTCTCACAATATAACTCACCCCCGCAGTGCACATTCACCAGTCAGTGAACACGATTGAGTTGGCGCACATAATCTGTAATGCAGACCTTCTCAAGGCCTGCTTCATCTCAAATCCATAAGACAGTTAATCCAGCTACTATCCACCGCTGGACCTCACACAATACACCCACACACTGGGTCTAGCCTCCACTAACTATTCAACCCACTCTGGGTTCAGGCCTCCATTAACTATCCAACCCCCACTGGGTTTTGGGCCTGCATTCACAACTGGGAGAACAACACAACAAATGATCTGACCCGCAGTCAGTCTAAGCTCCCACTTATTAGCCCACCGATCCGCTCAGTGCCCAAAACATCAACTGTCTTGAAGTCCCCTGACTTCACACAAAACTAAACTGTCCTTCACCCCATCCCCCCTAGGGGTCTGCTCACACCCGCACCATTATTTTTCATGGCTGGTTGTTTTTCTCGTAGTCTCGCTACAAAGGTCACTCACCTCAAATGTCAATGACCCAGGCATATGTCATTACCTCCCTCTTAAAAGAAAACTTCGTTTTCAAACGTTAGGACCATAATACTTATGAACCAGACATAATGCCTGGGTAGCCCTAAGTATGACTACATGTCACTCTAGCTCATCATCATCATCAAGTGCCGTACCGGCTGGCGTAGGCGTTCATGGCTCTCCACAGATCTCGGTCTTTGGTGTTCTGGATCAACTCTGCTGATGTTATTCCTCCATGCCACCGTCTCAGTCCATCCAGCATCATTTCTCTTGGTCTGCCTCTGCCTCTCTTCCCCTCGATCTTTCCAGTTGTCACGATGTTCTCTTATGCCTCTCTTCTCATCACATGACCAAAGAAAGATGTTTGTCTCTTTCTTATTGTTGTATATAGTGTTCTAGTTTCATTAGCCTCTTTCAGGCAATCGTTGTTAGTTACTCTGGCAGTCCAAGGAATTCGCAACATTCGTCTTAAAAACCACATCTCTGTTGCTTCTAAGTTCTTCCTAATTTGTTCATTTACATTCCAAGATTCGCTGCCATACAGCAAAACTGGTTCTATATAGCATTTTAGTACTCTCTTTCTTACATTCATTGATAGCGACTTATTGCATAAGATACTCTTCATTTTCTGAAATGCTGTCTTTGCCTGCCCTATTCTGCTCTTAATCTCTTTTGTACATCTTCCATCTGATGTTATAAGTGCCCCTAGGTATTTAAAATTATCCACTTGGTTGAGAATTTCCCCTTCTATTTCTATGTCACATTTTGGTGTCCCCATTTTCTTTGATATCACCATTGTTACTGTTTTCTTGATATTCAAGGACAGTCCTTTCTGTGCACTCTCTGTTACTACACTGTCCAACAATTGTTGTAGGTCTGTTGCATTATCCGCTACCAATACTGTGTCATCTGCATAGTGTATATTGTTTATATTATATCCTCCGATTAGTATTCCTGGCTTCTCTTTGATCTCTCTCATTATTACTTCGCTATACAGGGAGAAGAGATCGGGTGACAAGACACACCCCTGTCGTACTCCTAGCTTTATCTGTTCGTAACTACCCTCTTTATTTCCCATTTTAATTGCTGCTACTTGGTTCCAGTATATATTCTTTATTATTCTTAAATCTTTCCCATCAATGTTGATATCTTCCAACATTTTAATCAGCTCATCATGTTTTACTTTATCAAATGCCTTAGTATAATCTATGAAGCATAAATATATGTCTCTCTGTTTCTCTATTGATCTTTCTATTAGTGTTCATAATATATATATTGCATTGTTTGTACCCTTTCCTTCCATAAAACCATACTGTTCTTCACTAATTTCCATTTTTATTTTCTTTCTTGTTCTTCTCATTATAATTCTGAGTAGAAGCTTAGTGACATGGTTTATGAGGTTAATTGTACGAAAATCTTCGCATTCAAGTGCTCCTGGTCTCTTTGGTATTGCTATAAATACAGATTTCAGCATATCGCTCGGTAAATATCCACTGTTGTAAATATCATTCAGCATTTTGGTTAATATATCTACCCATATTCTCCCAATACTTCTAATTCTTCTACTGTAATTTCATCTGGCCCAGCTGTTTTTCCTTTCTTCATATGTTTCATAGCGTCAGCGACTTCTTCTTTTAGAATAGGTGGGCCTTCTAAGTTACTTTCTTCTGTTAATTCTTCCCTTTCTCCATTATATAATTCTCTTATATACTCATTCCACCTCTTCATTATAGCACCTTCCTCCAATAAAATCTGTCCTGTTTTTGATTTCAAACACCCTGTATTTATTCTTATTTTTCTTCCTGTGAGCTCGCTGATTTGTCTGTGCATACTTTTTTGATCTTTAATGGAATTTAATTCAATTTTTCTGCATTGCTCGTTTAACCAACTTTCTTTTGCCTTCACACATTTATCTCTTATTTCTTTATTTATCTTAGCATACTCTTCTTTGTCATTTTTATTCTGTTTCCTTTTGTCCATCAGCCTTAAGATTTCTTCATTCATCCATTTTTCTAAGCTTTTTGGCTTCTCTCCGGTAATATTTCTTTGCTAGTTTGATGAATGGAGTCCCTTAACATTTCCCATTGTTCATCTATACTCTGTATTTTAGCTATTGCATTGTACCTATTTTTCACAGTCACTCTGTATTGTTCTTGAATTTCTTTATCTACTTTCAGAACCTCTTTATTAAGTCTCAAGTTTTTAACCATTTTTCCCCCTCTCTTTAATCTTACTTTTATTTGTCCACATAGTGGTACATGATCACTAGTTACCGTCAGCACCAGGCATTGTCTTTACATTAATTAATGCATTTCTAAATCTTTTATTAATAAGTATGTAGTCAATTTGGTTGCGTATTTTCATATCAGGGCTTTTCCATGTGTATAGTCGTCTTTTATGGTGTTTAAACCATGTGTTTCCAATTATCATATCATTAATATTTGCCCATTCTATTAGTTTCTCTCCTCTTTCATTTCTTGTACCTAAACCGTAATTCCCCACTATATCCTCTATTTTTCCCTTTCCTACTTTTGCATTAAAATCTCCCAGTATTATTTTTATTTCTTGTGATCCAATTTGGGCTATTGCCATTTCAACTTCGTCGTAACAGTTTTGTATATCTTCATCACTACTGTTTGTTGTTGGTGCATATACTTGTATAATATTTATATCTATTGGTTTGCCTTTGATTTTGACCATTATAACTCTATCTGAAATGCACCAGTATCCAGTCATAGATTTGGCTGTATTTTCATCAAATATTATTCCTACACCTTTTTCATGTGTATCCCCTCCAGAATAAATTATTGTGTGTTTGTTGGTTATAATTTTGCCAGATCCCTTCCATCTCATCTCACTTATGCCTAGTATATTCATTTTCATGTTTTCCATTTCTCTTAGAACATTGTTTAACTTTCCTAGCTCATTTAATGTCCTAACATTCCATGTTCCTACTCTAAGTTTATTTAGTTTAGTTATTGTTTTAGTTTTGCCATCAGTAGCTGGATGACGGTCTGGTGTCACCTGTGGCTCATGACTGTCCCTACCAGACGAGGATGTCCTAAGACAGCCGTTAACGTCGTTCACTATTTCTGAAATATGTGTCGCCATGAAATCTTGGGAAGATAATGTGGTGGTTTCCCCTTGCCTTCCACATTCACATGGTGGTCTTTTAACTCTGCCTTTGACAGCCATTTCCGACTGTCAGGACAAGTGAGTGCCCTGCTCTGTTCAGCTGCAGAGTTGTCCACTTATTCCGGTGGATACTCGGTCCCCAGAGCTGTGTTAGCCACACCGTGGTGTGTTTCCATCCTCTACCGCGGGGAGGTGCAGTTGGGATTTTCCCTTCCTAAAGTTATGGTCTATGACCAAAACTCTCCAGTACTTTTTAGAGGACATTCTAGCTACCACACTAAAATAATACATCGAATGCTCATAGTACACTCCCATATTCCCCACACATCAATACCAACAACTTTCCATCTTGTGTACCAATACATGACTAGTATCTCACATAATAATAAACATATCATAGGGAACATAATATCTGTGTACCTGCAAGTCTATTAACATTTTCAAGAAGACACAACATTTGTGTCCCGACCCTGTATCAGGTGGTTCTTTTCTTGCATCAAACCTCCATCTATTTCTGTCGATGATGTATCTACCTTTCTTGTACCCATTCCTCATGGTGCCCATATATTTACAACATCTGTATGCTATCCCTAACCCTGGGTCAGTGATGTCGCGAACACTCTTTTGGCCTGACTCAACTCTCCTATCTGCATATTGCACCGTTACACTGGAGTCTCTGTTTAGTCTGAACTCTTTATTCAATCTTGGCCCATATCCCTGGCACCTTGCTCTCTGCTGCATACGCCTTATACCTGTGTGCCCTGCACATGCACTATCCTGAGCTGATCTAGTATCTCGGTCACTACGTGCTAAGGGTACTACTCCTTGCCCACGTGCAGTTCCGCCATCTGAAAACCGGCGAGTGAGAACATTGTTCTTCCTCTCGAAGCACCATCTACCCTTCTTTGACTGCCTATTTTCTACTCTACTACACCCTTGGAAACATTTGTCCAGAGTAGTATCTTGTCTCTGGGATTCCTACTTATCATTCACCTGCTCAACTGTACTACCCTTTTTCTCAGTCCCTATGTCTACTTCAAGTGCCTCTTCTACTTCAGCTATACTCTCTAATTTAGGTTTTCTTTTGGTAACTACCTCGTTACTGCTTAAACTATGTTTCTGGTCCCAATAAGCTACTTCCTCTTCTGTACAATCTTTTACTCCTGGCACATTTCCGATGATCAGATCCGCCACTGGTGAGTCTAGCACACACGCTGTCACTCTTCCTGTGATGTATGGTGTTTTCACTGTTATTACGGCTAATGGGTAGAATTCTACTGTCCCGTTGAATGTTATGCATCTAATCTTTTTCCCTGTGTAATCCGAGGGATGTATTAAGCTTTTCCTCACTCCGATAGACGTACATCCGGAATCCCTAATTGTTAACGCTGGCCTATCATTAACGACTCCATGGTGCAGCTTCAGACTTCCTCCTTCATGCACTGCTGATCCTGCTTTCACTGTGTGACCACATATTAAGACCGGCTGACCGTCTTTTTCAAATAGAGGTTTGCATCCACTACAATTCTCGTTGTTAAGCGTCTCAATTACTTGCGCTGCATTAGAGTGCTCTGTTTTTCCCATCGTACACTCATAGCTAACATGCCCTGTCCCGCCACATTTGAAGCAGATAATGTCCTTCTTCCTATTATTTGTTGGCCCACTGGCTGGTTGCACGTCACACTGTGCTGCCTTGTGTCTCCAGCTCCCACAATTCCAACATCCGGCATAACTATTTGGACGTCTCTGGAAATTCCCCCTTTTGTATGGGTAACGTCCTACTCTACCAACATGGTTTCCTCGGAAAAGCATTATCTTGAGGTTCTTGTTGTTCATATCTTCTGTGCTGAATCCACACTTTTCGATCTTGGTCTAATAACTGGATTCTGGTCCTGTTTAGTGTACGCTGCACAGACTATTTCCTCACTCATTTGTCTACCAATAGGACTATTTGGATGTGCAGTCATGTAATTTTGCCCTAACTGAGACATTGTGTCTATGTCCTTTGGCTTACGTTCCTCAAAGAAAGCCACTAAGTTTGTATTACATGATGATAAAACCTTGTCTCTTAACACTAAATCCACTAATTTATTAAAATCTTTTCCAACCTCTGCCAGCTCCATCCATTTATTAAATGTGTTCTTTACTGTGTTAACAAAATCTGTGAAATCTTGATTTGTCTCTGGCCCTAATTGTCTAAACTTTGTTCTATATCCATGCTCAGTTAGTTGGAACTTTGTAAGCAAACGTTGACGCAAAATAGTGTAGTTGTTTCTTTCTTCCACAGGTAAATTAAACATGGTATCTAGGGCCTTACCCGTCAGAAACTCGCCCAGCCTCATGGCATACTCCCCTTCTGGAATGCCTAACGTTTTCGCTGATGCTTCGAATCTTCCAAGATAAGATTCAAGATGGTCCCGGTCTGTAAAATATGGCAGTTTTAATCTCTGTGACGACTGCGAAGGTCTTCTGCTTTCCTCACTTTGACCCTTCGAAGATAGTTCTAATTTTTTAAACTCAATTTCAGTTTCCCTTTTGAGCTTTTCTTTCTCAATTTCTATTTTCATTTGTGTGTCTCTCTCTTCCTGTAGACGCTTGGCTTCCATTTCAGCTAACTTTACTTCCTGTAGGCGCTTCTCCTCAGCTACCTTTTCTTCCTGTAGGCGTTTTGCCTCGCGTTCATTATGCTTCTCTCTTTCCCAGTGTTGAACTTCTTTCAATTTTGCTTCTGCAAACTCCTGTAACTCTTTACCCTTCAGGCCTAATCGTTCACCTGCTTCAATATATTCCATTAAAGTAGGCATCTTGTACTTGTGGACACGTTGCTGTCTGTCAGCCAACTATAAATGTAAAGACTCTGCTGCTAGTCTTTGTGTACCTTCCCTAAGTACACCTCCACTAAGACTGTACGTAACTCCGTAGTACTAATAATATCACTCTGTACTCACCCAGTCACTCTAAGCACTAGGTAGTGAGGTGGGGGGTATTACCTATAGTCCCTCGTATATATCGCAGATAGCTGTAGAAAATTTCTGGAAATATTGTTAAACATACATATAAATACATATACAAATGAATGAATGATCCACACTAAGTGATGTCTATAAAACGCTAGATGCACAAGCCAAGTACACGGAGATGGTGATCACACAGAAATAAACCACAAGCTTGTGTAAGACGACCACAGTGCGCGTAATAATATAAACTGACCCCGACCACTAGACAGTAGAAATGACGAAAGATCACAATAATAACATATATCCGAACACAACAAATATCATATGTAAATATTATGAAAAGAGAAGAAAAAAAATATAACACCAAAATATACACAGATCTGACGTTAGACGCAAAAAGGCACTGGTATATAATCCAGGACCAACACTGCGTCACTGCAGAACCAAACAAACCAACCTTTCAATGTACTTCCCAGAAAATATATGGTGCACGTAAGAAAATAAATTTTTGCCCTGTCTCCCGACCGTCGCGAAACAACACTAAAATCCCCTACTCCTGACAAACACCGGACCACATACAAGTAATTGCGTAACACCCAAAAACAATATATAAGTCGATGGGAGCAAACAAAATGTCCAAATGGTTGGTCGGCAATAATGTGCTTATTAATCAGACGCCACAAGTTCTTATTTTGATGTTAATAGTTTTGCACAATTGGCTGGAAATGCGTATTGGCTAAAGTTCCTTAATGTCTACGACGCTAAATTCCAAAACGACTTGTTGTTTTGTTGAGTGGCTACTGAATTTCACGTGGTGATCACAAGTTCAAACCGTCGAAAAAGTTGAAGGTGATAGTAATTATCCAAAATGTTCTGTCTCGACACAGTCCCTCACGTTATTGTACCTTGGTTGTGGAGATGGTCCGTAGTTGTATCAATTATGTGATAGATTCACGTTTAAAGACAAAGTTCAACACAAAAAATGGCAGCAAATGTCCATCGCTTTAAACTTGTATATATAAATCCTTATTGGCAAAGAAATGCGACCATTCTTGTGGTGACGGCGCTTGATTGACTATTGCAGCATGTTTGCTTAGTGATATGACGACGACAGTAGAACAGTTCAACAAAGACGAAACATAAAGTCTGGTTTTCGTTCAAACAACTTATTTTGTTCCTCACCCGCGCTTCACTTTCACGGTGACATGAGTCATCTTACAACAACAAGTCGTGGACATTTCCTGAGTCCCTTCACTCCATCCACACCCCGACTCGCAATGTCAGTCACTTTCTCTTTATCACCAATAATACGCACTGACTCTGGCCGCGATTAAAAATAATGTTCTGGAAGTTTTCCGTTATCCACAAACACACCTGTCCTGCCCCAACACGGCTGACTCTTTTAACTCCGTGGAAAATCACACTTTACACCGACCTCCAAAACAGCGCTGACCCTCTGTCAACCCAATTTGTCCGTGGAGACTCACAATTTCCACCGTCCTCACCCGTCGTGTTACCTGTGGTGAAATTCTTAACCTGTCGACCTGCGACCACACCGTGCGTTGTCCTCAACACACACACAAAATGTCTCACCACGCACAGGACTTCGCAACGAAATCGCTCACTGTCTGTTATCTTTGGTTTTTTCCAATCCTGTCCTGTCACACACACACACCTGTCAGGATATCGTCCAGCTAGTATCTTGGCGCCGACTTTTCTGTGCCGCATCTTCTCCAGCGCGCTGACAGTCTTTTTCGATGTGCCTTCTACCTGTGGCGGCTTCTCGTGCCCCTGTCCTTAATACACACGCACGCTGCCCTCGTCACACTCTGTATTCAACACTGGTTTTTCCGTGCCCCGTCTGCTAGCCTGAGCATTCACTCTCGTCTGTCTGTGTTAATTATCTGGCGCACACACCAAAGAGTTCACATTAATCTCTTGAAGCAATAATATCCAAATTGTCAAGGGTTTCTTTGTGTATTAGATCGAACATAGTCACCAGATAATAACTCCACTATAAGCGACAAACCCACCGATATCTCAATATATCCCCGTCGTCCTTGACCGAATGTAACTGTCAGAAAATCTTTACTAAGCGACGAGCTCCTAAATATCTCAGATTGACAACAATGTCTATCTTGTTCTTGACCAGACGAAGCCTCCCAGATAATATTGTTCTTGGCCGGAGAGCCCTCAGATAATATCACGATGTTCTTAATGATAAGTGCGTGATATGGTCGTTGTCTAGGTAAAAATGCTCCTGGTGTGTCAATTGAGCTATCTAAATGTCTCACAATATAACTCACCCCCACAGTGCACATTCACCAGTCAGTGAACACGATTGAGTTGGCGCACGTAATCTTTAATGCAGACTGAACACGGACACATAACATATTTATATATCCAGAAACCAATATAATCCATAGAATGTATATATCCTCCTCACAATTTAACACGTACACATCACTGCCTTCTCAAAGGCCTTGTGAATCTCCAATTCACAAAACAGTTATCCAGCTACTATCCACCGCTGGACCTCACACAATACACCCACACACTGGGTCTAGCCTCCACTAACTATTCAACCCACTCTGGGTTCAGGCCTCCATTAACTATCCAACCCCCACTGGGTTTTAGGCCTGCATTCACAACTGGGAGAACAACACAACAAACGATCTGACCCGCAGTCAGTCTAAGCTCCCACTTATTAGCCCACCGATCCGCTCGGCGCCAAAACATCAACTGTGCTTGAAGTCCCCTGACTTCACACAAAACTAAACTGTCCTTCACCCCATCCCCCCTAGGGGTCTGCTCACACCCGCACCATTATTTTTCATGGCTGGTTGTTTTTCTCGTAGTCTCGCTAAAAGGTCACTCACCTCAATGTCAATGACCCAGGCATATGTCAGACGGGTCAATGCATATTTTAGATGGGTCAGTGCGTATTTTAGGTGGGTCAATGCACATTTTAGTTGGGTCAATGCATATATTAGATGGGTCATTGCGTATTTTAGATGGGTCAATGCGTAGTTTAGGTGGGTCAATGCGCATTTTAGGTGGGTCAATGCATATATTAGATGGGTCATTGCATATTAAAAAATATCACATCTCACAGGCAGACCCGGTATAAAATGGGAACCAGGAACTGTCACGGAATAGTTGTGATGAGCATGATGATGATGCTAATGATGGTGATGAGCATGTTGATGATGCTAATGATGGTGATGATGATGAGCATGATGATGATGATGATCATGATGATGATGCTAGGGATCATGAGCATGATGGTGATGATGATGGTGATGGTGATGATTATGATGAGCATGATGATGATGATAATGAGTATGATGATGGTGATGATGAGCATGATGATGATGATGAGCATGATGATGATGATTATGATGAGCATGATGATGATGAGCATGATGATGATGAGCATGATGATGAGCATGATGATGATGAGCATGATGATGATGAGCATGATGATAATGATGATGGTGACTATGATGATGATTATGATGAGCATGATGATGATGATGAGGAGCTTGATGAGCATTATGATGATGATGATGATGAGTATGATGATGGTGACGATGATGATGATTATGATGAGCATGATGATGATGAGCATGATGATGATGATGAGCATGATGATGATGATGAGCAGCATGCATGATGATGATGATGAGCAACATGATGATGGTGACGATGAGCATGATGATGATGATGATGAGCATGATGATGAGCATGATGATGATGGTGACGATGATTATGATGAGCATGATGATGATGATTATGATGAGCATGGTGATGATGATAATGGTGATGATGATGATGAACATGGTGATGATGATGATTATGATGAGCATGATGATGGTTATGATGATGAGCATGATGATGGTGTGGTGATGATTGTGATGGTGATGATGATGAGCATGAAGATAATGATGATGATGATGATGATGATGATGATGATGTGCATGATGATGAGCATGATGATGATAATGAGCATGATGATGATGACGTTGATATTGTTTATGTTGTTGATGATGGTGTCAATGATGATGAGCATGAAGATGGTGATGTTGATAATGCGCATGATGATGATGATTATGATGATGGTGATGATTATGATGAGCATGGTGATGATGATGATGAGAATGATGATGATGTTGATGATGATGGTGGTGGTGTTAATGAGCATGATGATGAGCATGACGATGATGATGATGATCATGTTGAAGATGGTGGTGGTGGTGGTGATGATGATGATGATGATGTACATTATGATGAGCATGATGATGATAATGATGATGATGATGATGGTGGTGGTGATGATGACGATGATGGTGATGATCGTAATGATGATGATGATCATTCATTCATTCATTCATTCAGTGGCATGTCCTTGCAGAACCTCGCTTTCATAACAACCTTCCAGAAAACCTCTCAATCATAAGCAAGATGTCCCGCGTCCGATACACCCATCTGGAGATCATCCGCCACATCCTGCACCCATCTTCTTTTTGGCCTTCCTCTTCCTCTCTTCCCAGGCATATTTTGTTTCTCATATCCTTTACAGGACATCGCTGTCAACATCAGCATCTTTCAGCTGATTGTTGATTTGTTGGCAAGATCACACTTAGTAGTTCGCCATTGATTTCTGAGCGACCGGCTCACATACCCCGTAAGTTACCGATGCTGATTCTCACCGTCATCACGTTACTTACGAGAGTATACGAGATTACGGAGAAAAGTCGCTAACCTCTAGGCCAGGACGCCGGCACACAGTCAAATGCCATTGAATAATCCACAAAAGATGAGACTGGGTTTACATTAAATTCTCTGCACTTATCTATTTTTAAGCGCATGTTAAGTATGTGATCTCTTGTTACTCTTTTTTGCCTAAAATCCAGCTTGAACCACGTTAAATTCTTCTTGCATTTTCTTACGAAGTCTTCCCATTATGATTTTTAGTATAATTTTACTTGTATGACTGATCAGGGCAACAGTTCTATAGTTTGTGCATAATTTCAGGTTGCCCGTTTTTGGTATTGGAATAAAGACAGTGCTTTTCCAATCTTTTGCCATATACCATATTTCCATATCTTTTTGCATAATGCGTAATAGATTTGTATGCTTTCTTCTTCTCCCGCTTTAATTAGTTCAGCTGGTATATCATCACATCCTGGTGATTTATCATTCTTCAGGTTCTTTATTGCCAATGCAATTTCATCTAATGAGGGTTACTGATGAGATCATCTGCCTATCGCCGCAGAGTGCAGACCATAACCAACAACAATCTGTCGGCTGCACTCACACTCCACCCACCACCTGCTTCCATGGCTTCATGTAACCCTAATGGCGTGGGGGAGGGGGGGGGGGGGCAAATAAACGGGGTACGACAAAGGTTAGTTGGTGTAATAGGTTCAACCAGGTCCAGACGGAGAACAAAGCGTGGGACTTTCGGAGTGAGAATAGACTGCTTGGACAGTGGCTATCGACGGACAGAAGAACAAGAAAGATCAACGATGGGGATTGTTAGAAATATGGCAGTGATATTTTATAGGCATTAGTGCGCCCGACTGGATGAGACCATCAAGCTGCTGAAGTAGACAGAAACGACATTAAGACCTGTTTGGCATAATGGTTTGTTTCTTGATGATAGGAAAATCGATTCACGGTCTGCCCAGATTGGGAAGATGGGTAATCCACGATACACTCGCCATCAGAGTGGTGGATGACAGGTCTGGGAGTGTATAAGGATATCTCTACACAACGTGATGTGTTTGAGAGGAATAAGTGTTTGAAGGCCTACATGGCGTTTTGTATTTTTGTGTATGTCATCGGACATTCCATCAGAGAGAACGAACGAACGAACACACAAACTTTATTTTCAAATGGTTAAGAATTGGGCACGCAGGCCCGTCTAACATTCTGCCCTTCTATCACTCTATTTCATACATTATTTCATTCACACATCATTCAAGGCTAACAGAGAACAGCAGCAATATAAAAGATATGCATTATAAAGGCATGGGCAAAAATGCCA
>JACEFZ010008425.1:0-15033 GCA_014155875.1 Cepaea nemoralis
AAAATATTTGGGGGTTTTGTTTTGGTTTTTGTTAAAAAGTACTGGGCTAGGACTGACTACACATGACAAAGGAATTTACGCAACTTTACTCTTGGCTAGAAAGCATGCAAGACCTCAAAACTGGAAAATGGCCTCATCTGTTTAGTTAGGGCTACTTTTGCTCTATGATTTCAATATTCAATACAGCTTCATTTGCCTCGTTTCCCCCCATACTCAGCCTATTTGTTTGTTTTCCCCTCTGCCCATCCCACTCCTGTCTTTCCTATAGTTATTGACCTTTCCCCCAACCCAATTCTCCCTTGGCTTACACTTTTACATCACTTTATATTAACTGACCCACAGAGTTCCTGGCAATCTGTTTGTTTTGGATCGAGGACTAGTTTGAATTTGTGTGGACCTTGCAAACATATGACCCCAGTACCTCAGCTAAGTTGCTTTTCTGTTTGTTTTGAGATTTGAGAAATGTCATTATACCAGTGTTGTTTTGTAATTTATATATGTGTGTGCTGATGAAGGTATTTCTAGCCACAACATCTTTCTGTCACTTATGATTTTCTTCTCATAAAGCTGACTTATTCCACTTTCAACTTCTGTCAATTTATAGCTTTTCTGTGATTTAACTTATTTAATTTCTCATATTTACTATTGGAAGCCATAGTACCCCAGTGGCTAGCATGCTTGCTTGCTGGTCCGGTGGAGATGTGTTGAATCCCCAAGGCAGGGATTTCTTCCCACTGACCTCGGGTCGACACAACCTAAAATGAGCACCAGGTGATTTCTTAAGAAGGTGGTCAACATCCTAATGACCATACCAGCCATAGAGTGCCATCTGGGCTAAAACATGGTTCTAGCAATATATAGCCAATACCTCCCATAGTATGAAAAGGGGCTCTTTCCTTGACTCTACTGTCATAATATTACCTGGCCAGTGACAGCAGAGCACAACTTGGCAGAAATTGCCTTGATGAACATGGCCTTCACAGCTGGATCTATGTTGATTAGCTCCGCATAACCCCCACGGTAACCACACCTACAAGAAAAGGAAGAGACTACATCACATGGTGCTCAACTGTACATTACACATTACAGAACACGGCAATCAACCCCAGCATAACTTGGCTGTTTGTGATTCACTAGGCGAATTTACATTCAGAAGTTTGCCAAATTATGGGCATGTTATGAGAAGAAATAAGCTAGAGAACTCTGTGACAACTGGCAAGATTGAGGGGAAAGGAACAAGGGGAAGGCAGAGAAGTAAATATCTGGATAGTGTAGCCAATGACAGGAAGTGCATGTCGAGACACGGACACAGAGCTGATCCACGACTTGTGATCATGTAAGATGGTGAAACATGACGGCCCACGCTTACTGGCATGGCACATAACGCAGTTTACCGTTGCATTCTAAACGGCCAATGTCCATACCATTGTTACAAATAAACAAGGTGATCGCTTCCCACTATGAATGCTTTCTCTGCCTCTTTAGATAGCATTAATATGTAAAAGGTTTTTTACTTTGTATGACATGAGAACAGAACTTTACTACCCGTGTTTAGAATTTTTGCCAGATTTCTTCCTTGGCCATTTCCAAAATGTTAATCATATAAAACTAAATTTCACACATCACTTACGTTGTATTTCCCAACTCATACAGTTCTCACATCCTGGGTGAAAGAGGTCAGCCAGTGATCTGGAGCCCATTTGGCCTTTTCTACATTATGCCATATTTCTTTCTGTCTTGGTCGGCTCATTTATTTTTCTATCCTTAACTTCGACTAGTTCATAGTTGCTTGGAATTTTTTCAGCTGAAGTTTTCAACAGGATGTAGCTAGTCCCCCCCGACAACTCTCTATAGTTGTCTCTTATGACGTGTGTGGTAGGTTACAATGTTATTATTCTTTTCCGCCCTTTGGGCTCCAGTAACACATAGGCAAAATAAGGTTACATCAAAAATACTTTTCCTCATGGTCACTACAATCTTGTTAAAAGGTAATTTCCAACACAGAATCAATAAATCAAACAGGAGTTATCTATTCTGACAACATTTTAAAGATATTTTGTATAACAATGTTACGACAAGGAATGCACTAGTACCTGAACAAAATAGAGCAAAGCGGGTTCCATACAAACAATGAATTGACAGAATATGTAACACCAAAGCTCTCTCCAGGTACCTGAATACCACCATGAATGATGCAAATATCCAAAGCTCACTTCAGGAGGTAGGTGAATGCCACCATGAATGATGCAAACATCCAAAGCTCACTCCAGGCGGTAAGTGAATACCATCAGTTCTATTTTAGTTTTAGTTTAGTCGATGGATCAACATCACGGCACACGGGTGTAAGCCATAAGTGCTCCGTTCTACTCCTAACTCAAGCCTGAGCCTAGAGAAACTAAGCTCAGTGCATGAACTCTGCTTCCCCGGCGAGGATCCTGAAATACTTTGGGTAGATTTTAAACTCAAAATATTGCCCGGGCAGTGCCGTTAGGCCACTCTTTTTTCGATTTCTAACTGCCAAGGGATTTTTTACGTATGCAACAATACACACAGGCGTTCAATCTCCCCAGAGACCCGGGGAAAGTTTTGTTACTAGAAGTCCAGGTGAAAAAATCCCAGCCCTCACCGGGGCTTGAAGCCAGGACCTCCAGCACTCGAAGTGGATATCATACCTCGAGACCACTCAGCCCCCCTTCAGAATACCACCATGAAAGATGCAAACACCAAAGCTCACTCCAGGTATCTTTCTTAACAGGATGAAACTATTGACAAAAGAAGAAGAGGAGAAGGAAGGAGAAGAATGATGTGACTAACTTACTCGCCCATGTATCCTTTGGAGGTGGACATGAATGAAGCCAGCTCCAGCTCACTGTACGGTGGTCCCAGCTCTGTCAGAACTTTCTTGAATGAGTGAAACTCTGACCCCTTGGCATATATGTTGTGTTGATACACCTGGACAAGTACATGAACAATGCAGTTATGGTGAATCAACTACACACATACACCTCTGGACTAGTACATGGACAATGCAGTAATGGTGAATCAACTACATACATACATCTGGACAAATACATGAACAATGAAGTAACAGTGAATCAACTTCACACATGCACCTGGACAAGTACATGAACAATGCAGTAATAGTGAATCAACTACACACATACACCTGGACAAACCAGTAACGGTCAGTCTGCAGACGACATCCACTCATCAAGCTTTCGGTTAGGACATGTGCAGAACGCTGTGCCCGGAAAACAAAATAGTCAGAGGCATACATACACCTGGACAAGTACATGAACAATGCAGTAATGGTGAATCAATTACACACATACACTTAGATAAGTACATGAACAATGCAGTAACAGTGAATCAACTACACACATACACCTGGAAAAGTACATGAACAATGCAGTAAAGGTGAATCAATTACACACATACACCTGGACAAGTACATGAACAATGCAGTAATGGTGAATCAACTACACACATACACTTGGACAAGTACATGAACAATGCAGTAACTGTGAATCAATCACACACACATACACCTGGACAAGCACATGAACAATGCAGTAACGATGAAACCATTACACACATGAATCAATTACACATACACCTGGACAAATACATGAACAATGCAGTAACGGTGAATCAACTATACACATACACTTGGACAAGTACATGAACAATGCAGTAACTGTGAATCAACTACACACATTGCCATGAGAAAAAATAGAGTTAATGGAGGAAGCAAATCAAATCAAATCAATTCAAATCAATTTTATTAGGGTCACAAATTGGGCGCGCAGGCCCGTCTTACATTCGGCCCTTCCAATCACTCGTCTTTCGTTCATCAAGAGCATTATACATTTACATAGGAAGAAATATAAACATTGTGAAATGAATGTTGTAAACATAAACAAGGCTAATTACCATGTTATGAAGCCCATCTCCCACCTATCCATACATCACCCCACCCACACAACACCCCCACCTACCCACACATACGCGCACCAAGGGACACATACACATCCCTACCTACCGACACACACGCACACCAAGGGACACATACATACCCCACCAACCGACCCATCCCCCTCCCGCACATCCCCCACCCACACACACTGCCCTCACCTGATCCCCCAACCAAAACACACTCGCCACCCACAAACATTCCCCTTCCAACCCACACATCCCACGCCCATCCACATACACATCCTCTCCCCACCCACACCTCAAACCACCCATCCCCCAGCCACATCTCCATCGACAACATATTCCCCACCCACACACACAATCCCCCGCCAACCCACACATCGCACATCCACTCACACATCCCCAAACCATACACACACATCCCCACCAACTGACATGTCTCCCCCCCCCCCCCCCCCCCCACATACACACATCTCCCTAACCACCCATACATCCTAAATCCACTCACACACACCCCACCACCCACACATACAACTTCCACCCACCCACACATGCCTTAACCTAATCCCCCACCACATAATCCCCCACCCGCACATCACATACACCCCCTACCACGCACTATTCCCACCCCATGCACCACACACACATATCCCTCACCAACACATCCCCACTTACAGACCACACACATATCCCCCACCCAGATACCACACAATATTCCCACCCACACCCACACAGATACCCTTACCCATCCACCCCACATACCCCCACTCACACACCACAAAAATCCCCCACCCACACAATATCACCAACCAACACACCACACACCTCTCCACACCCACACACGCATTCCCTACCCGTCCACCAACACACACTCACTCACGCATACATCCTCCACTACGCACCCACACACCCCCACTCCCAACCAAACATCTCTCGATCACAATACCCCTACCCCCACACACATCCTCCACCCACTCACACATCCAACCCCGACACATACAACTCCCTCACCCACCTACACGTCCCTAAGCCACTCACACCCCCCCCCACCCACACACACCTCCCACCCACACTCCCCCACATACTTCCCCAACCACCACAATCCCCTGCTCACCCACACATATACCCCACCCATACGCACATTCCCCACACCCATCACACACATCCCCCACACTATCCTCCACTCATACCACCACAAACATACCCTCCACCCACACATCATTCACACATCCCCCACCAAAACACCGCACACATATCTCAAACCCACACACCATACACTTCTCCCCATCCGCCCTTCCATCCCAAATCCACCCAACACAATCCCCTACCCACACAACCCCGCCTCCCACACATACTTCTTCAAACCATCCACACATCTCCACCCACATAAACACACATCCCCTGCACCCGTCCCATACACATATCCTCCACCCATACACACATCCCCCACACCCATTCCAACACCCCTACTTTCACCCCCACACATCCATCCACACATCCCACCAACACCCACAAATACCACTACCCACCAAAACCCACACACCCCAACCCATCCAAATGCATACCCCCACCCACACACACCCCCACCCACACATATCCCCACACTCACACACATCCTCCACATACACTCACACTTCCTCACATCTAGACACATACAAAATGTCTCACGTTAGTATTGAAACTAGTATGAACACACTCCCACACTTTACTCACACACATACACTTGTCATGAGCAGTCTCATAAAAATGTTAAACATGGAGAAAAATGTGTACAAAAAATGTATGTGACGTAAAAATATTGATGCTCTCTCTCTCTCTTACACACACACACACACACACATTCACTCTCACGCTCACACATTCACTCTTCCGCTCATTCATTCACTCTCCCGCTCATTCACTCTCACGCTCACTCATTCACTCTCCCGCTCACTCATTCACTTTCCCGCTCACTCATTCACTTTCCCGTTCACTCATTCACTCTCCCGCTCACTCATTCACTCTCACGCACACTAATCTGTCTCTCATTCACACTCACTGACTCTAACTTCAGTAATGAACATGAGTTTATATTATGCATGATAAAATCAAATGGTATTTAACTGATAATATGACAGATGAGAATACACAAACATATGGATTTGCGTGTTACATAACATGTGTGTTACATGACATGCATCTGCTCAGCTCTCTCTCTCTCTCTCTCTGTATTCTTCCATATACACACACTCACACACATGTGCGCGCTCACACACACACACACTAACACATCAACTCTCCCACTGTCTCACTCTCTAACACACAATCCTTCACACACACACACTCACTCTCTCAATCACACTCTCTCACACATACACATACACATGAACACATGCACATGAACGCATGCACGCACGCATACACTCCCTCACTTACTCTCACACATACACGTATGAATGCATGCACTGACACATTCCCCCACCATTTCTCGCTCAATCACTCTCTCCACACACACGCATGCTCATGCGCACACACGCATTCACTCTCTCCCTCTCACTGACACCCACTTTCTCTCTCTCTCTCTCGCTCCCACACGCACACACATATATAGTGAACAATTATAGTTAAACAATTATAATGAACAATTATACTGAACAATTATACCAGTAAATGAATTATGGTGGCATATAGTCGGTATGGATTAAGTATTGAAAGAGTTTTCGGTTAAATGTGTAGGGACTCATTGGAGTTTTCAGATCTGGAGGCAGATCATTCCATAAGTGAGCACCAGAATAGGCGAAACATGTTTTGTATAGGTCCAATCTAGGCTTTGAGACATGTAACAAATTTAGGCGCTTGCTGTTCATTGCATTAGATTGAATCAGCGGCAGAAGATACTCTGGGGTATTTTGAGATATAATTTTATTCACTAATTTGGCTTTGTTGAAAAGGAAGCGCTTTTGTAGTGGTAGAAGTCTTAGATGACTGTACAAATTATTACTTTCAACGTGCTTTATGTCAGAAACCAGACGAATAGCGCGGTTTTGTAGAGAACATAGTCGTTTTAAATTAGATTTAGGGCAACCATCCCAAACTGTGGAACAGTAATCGAGATGTGATTGGATATAGCATGTATAGAATATTTTTCGTGTGCTTTCGTCCAGGAAGTGCTGAATTTTAGCAAGTTGGTAAACTTTTTGTGCTATTTTCTTGGTAAGAGCGTGAACATGAGAGCTCCAGTTCAAATGGCTGTCTATTAAAAGCCCTAGTGTTTTATGTTCAGTCACATTAACTATAGGTAACGTGCCCATGCGGAGTTCGAGCGGTGATCCAGTTATGGCTAGTGTCTGTAGTTTTTGTCTGGTCGTTATTAGCATGGATTTGGTTTTGTCGATGTTAATTTGCATGCGGTTTTCATTGCTCCATCTAGTAAGATTATCAAGTTCCTTTTGTAAAGAATTCTCTAATTCACTACGGTTTTCTTGACTAGTATATATAGTACAGTCGTCTGCGAATAGATCACAAGTTGTATTGATATATAAAGGAAGATCATTAATATAAACTGCAAAAAGCAGCGGACCTAGTATTGAGCCCTGAGGCACACCAATATTAAGCTGTGTGGGTCTTGATAGACAGTTGTTGAAGGACACGACTTGTTGCCTGTCGGATAGAAATGACGTAATTATGTTCACCATGTTGGTGCTTGTCTTCATTTGCTTTAGTTTTCTAATTAAAATATCGTGATCTACCATATCAAAAGCTTTTTTAAAGTCTACAAACACCGCTCCACAAATTCTACCGTTGTTGATGTTTAAGTGCCAGTTATCGGTCATTTTTGTTAGAGCACTATGGCAAGAATATTTAGGTCGAAACCCAGATTGACTGTTAATTATTAGATCATTGTTAATTAAATGGTGTAACGTTATTTTATGAATGTGTTTTTCTAGTGGTTTTGATAGCGACGATAGTAAGGAAATAGGTCTATAATTACCCAAAACGCTATTATCGATTGAGCCATTTTTAATAAGCGGAAACACTTTAGCAATTTTAAATGCAGATGGAAAGTAGATTTTGGCCAGGCACTGGTTATATATGAACGTTAAGGACTCGCTAATGACTGGTGCAGCACAACGAAGAATTCTATTACTGATACCATCTAGGCCATGTGAGTTTGTTGATTTGAGGTTCAAGAGATATTTATAAACGTCTGCAACAGACATTAAAGGAATCTCAGCGGGAATATTTCTGGCGCACTTCTCCTCACAGAATGATGCCAGTGAACTTAAATTACACGATGAGTCTGGCATTGAAGACTTTAGATTCTCTATTTCTGATTGAAAGAACCAACTGAATTCATCGCATGTTATAGAATTTGGTATTGCTGATTCTGTAGGGCGTTTCTTATTGGTTAGCAAGTTAATAGCCTTCCATATATTTGTACTGTTTGAATTATCTACAATCAAATTTTTAAAATGATCTTTTTTTATCCTACGAATTTCATATTTAACTTTATTCCTTAGTCTGCGGTAATTGATGAAGTCTTTATTTTTGTGTGCTGTATCTCGCTCTCTCATGTTTTCCAGCACTTCTCTAGTGATCCATGGGGATTTATGTTGATTTTTAACTCGAACTTCTTTGATTGGCACGTGTTTATCGAACACATTGTAGACTGTCTTCGTCCAGAAAGCTAATGCATCGTCCGGGTCAGGAAGTTGGTAAACGTGATCAAGGGCTGCTTTTCTTAAGTCTTGCAAAAATAAATCTTGGTTGAATGCTTTATAATTCCTAAATTTGATACTTACATGTTTATGTTTAAGAGGTTTGAACCCAATTCTTGACCATGTACAACATACCGGGTAGTGGTCACTAACTGTACAAACAGGAACAGAACATTCAATAATATTATCTGGACAAGTAACATATATATGATCAATTATAGTTGAGGATGTGTCAGTAACCCTTGTAGGACGGTTTATTAGTTGTTTGAAATCGTAAGAAAGAATGATATCGTTTCATGTCTGGTTGGATTTACTAATATCTATGTTGAAGTCACCTAGTATCATAACTTCTCTACCTGCTGTAAACACTCTATCCATCATTGTAGTGAAGCAGTCATACCAACTGTACCCGGCACAAGGATTCCTATATAGGTATCCAATGAGAAACGGCTGTTGGCTGGCTGGCTTCACCTCTAACCAAACACATTCTATCTCTACTGTCTCGAGATCACTTCTACGGGACCAGTTGAGAGAATTGGAAATGTATACAGCAATACCTGTCTCTAATTTTTGATTTGCATCTTTCCGAATTACTTTAAACCCCTTAAGTGAGATTTCGGAGTCAGTTATTTTGTCGTTAAGACGACTTTCTGTGATTCCAAACACATGGAACTGTTTGGACAGTATTACCGAGAGCTCAGGTAATTTGTTGAGCAGATGAAAGATGTTGAGATGGCCTATATATAGACCATTATTGCTGAGCCACTGATCGTGATTAGCGAACATTACAAACTAAAAGGAAGATGTCGCTTGTGGTATACAAATTGCAGGGATTTTGAAATTTTATTTAGAAGTAGTTAAGGCTGTTAGAGGGGGCAGGAAAATGTCTTTGCTGGAGTGATATCATGAATGCTTGGTGCAGGGCTGCAGGATTGTATCGCATTAGCTGCTGAAGTTGACGGTTCCACTCACAGGGTTGTAGATTACCGTCCAGCGAGGGATTGCTATGAGTGTCACTGGAAGTGCCTACATTGGAAGCAGGCATCGACGGTACAGCACCATTGTTTAACGGTGTCCCCTTTGACATCATAGAGGGAGACTGTTTTACAGGCAAGGTAGGAAACAAAGTATCATATTTAGCAACATTTGGATTGGAGCTTGGGTTGCTATTCACAACATTGTGTTCCTGGGGTACAGGCAAGGGTGGTGTGGGAAGAGAAGGAGTGTTTTCTGAACACAGTGAGATGGCTGTTGTCGGAGGTGAAGTTCGGTTTACTCCTGTAACTGGTGCTGGTTGTTGTGCACGTTCGGGATATTTTATGTTCTTCGCTAGGAAGCTACTTCTAGCTTGGAACAATGTATTTGATCCCTGTATAGTTTTTTCTTAGGAGCTCCGGGCGGTGACGTAAAGTAAGGGGTGTTATTTATGAAATTCATGCTATTATTTTTACAGAATTTATATAACGTTAGATTAGCAACATCGGCAATACGACGCTGGAACCCGTAACATGGTGGAATGATGGATGAAATAAACAAAGATGATTTCGGAAATCTATTGCGCAACAGCACCTCCAATGTAGCTAGTTGTGAGGTGCTGATGATTTTATTATAATGGTGGTGAGCTAAATTCACAGGGCCAGAGAGAGTTAAACCACCGGTGAGGAGAAACAGTATTTGAAAACAGCACACTAAAAGTTGAATAAAGGTGCAGAGATGAACAACGGTCAACTACCACGGGACTATTCACGAACAGTCACATGAAATGACTTGAAATAGTACCGCAAATGAGTTTCTAACGGCATTCGTTGGGGGAAGCTGGCTGAAGTAACACCGACAGAGTTGTGTAAACCCACTGTATTAGCAAAATAATGAGCTGTGCTAAACCAACTATGTCAGCTAAAGAGGCTGTCTGAACCAGCGAATGAATTAGTAACAGTCTGACAGAAACTTCAATTACATTCTACAGCCATGGAAGGCAATGTGTACAAAGGGTAGACACTGATAGCCATATTCAAGGTAGGTAAACCTAGTGTGTAGTTAATGTGTTCGGAAAGGAGCCAATCATAAGATGTACACGTTTTCCATTTGATTCTGACATTCTAGCATTGACAATATTAAGATGGCAACTAACACTATGGCGACAGGGGCTACAAGATAGCTAGGGACTCTAATCTGCTAACAACGCAGATTGCCTTGCATGTAAACAACAACTTGCAGTATCACGCAAGAAACAGAGATTGGACATGGTTAGTGCTGGAATTTCTTCTTCTTCTGCTGCGTTCATCCGGAGTTTTATTTCAGACGTAACTGCATTGTGCCAATTTTATTTGCACCCTTAGGACAGCACATCCAACTTCTGCAGGCATTTTTTACCGGGTTTGCCTTCCCGGGGGGTCTCTCACTGTTGTGGTGCCATTCAAATCCCAGCTGGTAATGTTAGAACAGTCGAAGACATCAAGGTCAGTCCTCAAGGGAAGGCAGGGGCAGTCCATAGGCATTATCCGACATCCAAGGAGGATTCCATAATTGCAGAGCCAACACATAGCGCTCTGGTACTGGGCTCACGCAAGGAATTTCCACATCCTGCACATGGCTACTTCATTTCCTCACTTCCATGTATTGGGCATTTCGTTTGCCACAGGTTGCTCCCCACACAAACCACGAACGGTCATTCATGTATGAATTTGATTCACCATGAGTTTCCCAATAAAGTTAATATGTGCAATGCAAAAAAAAAAAAAAAAAAATTGGGGGATCGTCCGGGTTTGGAACTTGTGACCTCTCACAACTTTAATTGAGTTGTTTTCAAATACTGTTTCTCCTCACCGGTGGTTTAACTCTCTCTGGCCCTGTGAATCTAGCTCATCACCATTGCTTCCTCCATTAACTCTATTTTAGTTCATGGCACACATACACCTGGACAAGTATATGGACAATGCAGTAACAGTGAATCAACTACACACATACATACACCTGGACAAGTACATGAACAATGCAGTAACGGTGAATCAACTATAAAAATAAATCAGTAAATATGAAATTCTTGCCCTTTCTGTTTACTTATCACTCACTTGGAATCAGCATATAAAAGAAATAGCGGAAGATCTACAAGCATGGAGAGAAGAGAATTATAGACAGACAATTAATATGGGGAGAACATGGAAGTAGTTAGAAAAAATGTAAAACAAGGCATGTCCTTTGCAGAATGTTGCAATCAACCCCAACTTCTGGCTGATGTTCTAGGCAATTTTACATTTAGTAGTTTGCCATTGCTTTCTGAACAAGAGGTCAAAGTTTATGTCCAAATGACCAGCGCAAGAAATGATCCAGCTACCCTTCTATCAGTATACCGAGTTACAAGGCATTTATCATTTTGTCTTCAGCATGCTCATTTCCCGGTAAGCATGTCACTTGTCACTAAGCTGTGATGTTCTATTTATCCTCATATTTAGCCCCCCCTCCCCCCCCCCCAAAAAAAAAATCAAAAAATCTTGACTATGTCTAATCTCTTTATCACTTTACAGTTTCCTATTCGTTTTTCTGCCCGTCCAAGGTAATCTTTGCATTCTCCTCAGAAACCTTGTCTCCACTTTCATTAGATGGTTTTAAGCGTCTGCTTATTGATCATGTTATGCCAATGTGTGAACAACAAAAGTGCCAACAAGTGCAACCAAAGTTTACCTCATCTGCCATAATGAACAGATTCTCCTCTTTAGCAAACTTGATGATATCTTCAATGTTTTTCCTGGTCAGTACTTGGCCTGCAAATAAGATTGACAATTATTATAAATGGCTTTCTCAGCATGTCAGATGAATACAGTAGTTAAGGCTGGTTGCTGGTAAAATGATTAGGTCTGAAACAAGAACTATTTGCGTGATTTGAAATAGGTCTTCTGCACCTATCCCCCCCGTGGTGATTTGGCCTTCAACAAACTCACACTAAGCTCTTTCTTTTGCAACCTCATGCAGCTCTCTCCATGTCCTTCTCACATTATTAACTTCTACCTCTGATTCTCTTCTCCACATGTATTTAGATCTCCCTCTATTTCTTTCACCTGTGGGTTCCACAGAAGGGGATTTCTAGTTATACTATTGACATGTTTTCTCAATGTCTGTCCTACCCAGCCAGTGTCTTTACCTCACCTATGACTCAATGGAATCTATTTCTATCCATAAACTTATGTTATTGATTCTGTCATACCATTTAAGACATCGTATTTTGCGCATGTTAAGTTAGTGGCATATCCTTCACAGAACGTTGCAGCCAACTCTAGCATATTTTGGCTGTTTAAGATTTCTCATTAAGTTTACATTCAGTAGTTTGTCACAGCTTTCCGAACGATCGGTACTCATACCATTGTATGAAAACCAACGCAAAGCGGTCTGCTGTCAAATCATTCATATCCGTTTTTCAAATGTGGTATTGGGGGATTACGAATTTCGTCTGTAACCCCTTCGCCACAGAGCTGGTATTTTGTGCAGGTAGGCACCAGTAAACAACTTTTTTAAGTTTATTAATAATTATTTTAAAAGTAAACTTTCACAGGTTTATAAAACTTAAAAGCAGAGTTGCTGCTGTTGTAAACTCATTGATTAGAGTCATCTGCTCCTGTATGACCAATCAGCGCAAAACTAGGATAATTAACAAATCCGCCGAACAGCACATTATTAACTTTGAATGTAAATGTTACAGAAGAGTATTAGAAATTCATTGGATGAAAAGGAGAACAAACAGATCTATCCAACAAAATAGAAGAGTATTAGAAATTCATTGGATGGAAAGGAGAACAAACAGATCTATCCAACAAAATAGAAGAGTATTAGAAATTCATTGGATGGAAAGGAGAACAAACAGATCTATCCAACAAAATTCATCACTGAGTATATTGCTTGTTTAAGACAAACAAACATGAGGAAAATGCCACAGACTAGTATCTGCTCAGGATGTCCCACAAACTAGTATCTGCCCTAATGACAGTGGAAGCTTGGTCTACGAGAAAAATGCAAAGATTACCCTGGATGGACTGAAAAACGAAAGACAAGAAAAAAAAAAATAAAAATCATAAACTGATTAGAGAAATTACGACGTAAATCTCAAGATATTTTGGGCATGTTATGAGAAAAAAAATTGAAAACTTGGTGACGATTGGCAAACTTGATGGGAAAAGAGCAAAGGGAAAGACAGAGATAGATATATGGATGGCTTGGCCATGTGGTGTAACTGGGGCAAGAACACGGACCTGATCCAAGATTTTAGTGACCTTGTGATATGGTAAACCATGACTGCCCACACATACTGATCTGGCACATGATGATGATTAGAGAAGGGGAGTTGTGGGAAGACATGATTGCCTCAAGCCATTTTATATGAGGTTGAAACGAGAAGATCCAGAGTTAACAAGTCAGTGATCCCCACCTGTAGGGTTCCCAGGGTTAATGATGCAGATGGCTCGAGGCTTGCATTGACTCTTGGCTTCAGAGAGAGCACGCTTCAGCTCATCTAGGCCTAATGACCAGTTATCTTCCTCATTTAGATAGTACCCAATCTGGAAAAGCACAAACAAGCAAACAAATAACATACAAGTTGATCAGAGTTATCTGTTACTATTTGACCTTCACTTAATTTCACACTTTACGTAAAAATGATCATCACATAGACTATGCATTTTCACACATCATCATAACCAGCAAATGCCATGTTGATAATCATGAATGGCCATGGTTCGCATCTCAAATGATTACAGTCTTGCCTCTGGTCGTGTTCACAACAATTATGCCATTTGGCCAAACCATCCAGATATCTATCTCTGTCTTCCTCTTGTTCTTTTCCCATCAACTTTTGTCAGTTGTCATTAAGTGTACAAGTTTATTTCTCCTCATAGTATGCACAAATTTATCTGCGTCTATAATTTTTCTAATCAATTTAGTTTTAATTGTTTCCTGTAGGATAAGGGAGAAGAAGAAGAAGAAGAAGAAGAAGAAGAAGAAGAAGAAGAAGAAGAAGAAGAAGAAGAAGAAGAAGAAGAAGGAGAAGAAAGAAGAAGAGGAAGAAGAAGAAGATAAACTGAAGATCTTCTTGTTGATATATCCCCTGGGCTGGCTCTGCGGCGAAAGGGTTATGGACGCAATTCCTATTCTGCATACTGCGGTCACAACACAGCTGCGGGTGATTTGGCAGCAGACTGCCTGTGTTTATTTTTATAAAATGGTATGAGAGCCGGTCATTCAGAAAGCAATGGCAAACTACTGAACGCAAAACTTGGCCAGCTTATTACAAACAGCCAAAAAAATGCTGGAGTTGACCGTGATGTCCTGTAAAGGATGATGTAACTAACTTTTTATCCACCCCAAATTTGCCCCCCTTGGGGAAAAGGAATTTAAAAACTGAAACTTGGCCACA